>JAQFZC010001186.1:0-33195 GCA_034695205.1 Dicyrtoma fusca
CATTTACAAACGTACGTCTTAAATATTTAAATTCAGACCAACATTTAAATATGAATTGCCATGTACCACAGTCACAGAGTCACAGTCATCTACAGTCCATCATATCCATACGCGGATGCTTCAAGTGCAGTGTTCCTTTTATTCAAGCTCCACATACATACACAAACTTTTGGAAACTCGGAGTATTGGAAGTCGCATACGTCAACTATGACAATAATGACAGTGATGTAGAATACATATATTTTAAATTCAAAAGATTTTTGTCTCCATCTTCTATAGATAAACTTTCAAGTTTCGATTCGAAGCAACTCACTCCAAAGGCGAATGCAACGTGTACCCTATAGCCTGTAGGTTGGCATTTTATATCCTATAATGTTTACATCGGTAAATCTACCTATATGGGTATGTAGGTAAGGTAATCAAATATGGAATAGCTTACAGATATGAATTTTAACATCTTGGCTTTCTTGGTTTGACTTAACTTGACTTGGAATTGATGGCTGCTCCCGTGTATGTAGTTTCTTACTAAACGTGTGCAGTGCTCACTCAAGTTAAGTTGCAGTGCAACTGGAAGAAAAGATACATGACTTGGGACAGGAAAACGTTGGCTACACGAAAGCATTAGCATTCATAGGGAATCCTTGATAATCCAAATCTAACATTCTTAGTCATATTTCTTTTATCTGCACATAAATACCTACCTACCTACTTACTTTATTCAATCAATGACCCACAGCAAACATGCTACTATGCACATACATATGGGTATTTAACTATCAGTCAGCCCCTGTAGTACTGTAGTAAAGTGACGTACTATGTATATCGCACTGTCTGTAATGCAATTCATGCCTCCAACACAAGAGCAGCTTCCACATGAAAGGATAGAAAAAAAAAGAACTATGGGAACACACATCCTATATGCTCCGTGTTGACTCTGTCCTATATATAGGATCTATATTATCTATTCATAGAGTTAGAAATTTTACTCGCTAACTGTACTTTAAATAGTCCTGATATGATATCAAGAAACCGTATATGCCTCTCTGTGGAACTAAAGGATATGTAGTTACAGTCTTTTGTTATTCCCATAGTATCAAATCAACGTGGTGTAGATATAATTATATATTTATATACATCATACTGTGACTTAGGACTATTTATAAAATAATGTGACTGCTCTGTAGGCAGAGACAGAATCCTCATCACAGTTTCAAGTAGAGACATGCTTATAGTAGCAATGCAATGCATTGAAATGTAAAAAGAAAATAGAGGAGCGATGAAAGCAGTTGTACTCACATACATACATACCTAGTCACATTTACAAATGCAGAAACATACAAAACATACTTGGGCTCCCATGTACCTACATGCATGCATGACTGGCTGCTCCTTGACTGTGCTTTGATACATACCTACATGCGCTTGTAAAGTCAAATTCTAATTCAAATTGTTTAGACTTTTTTTTTATTCAGCAAGGAATCCAATTACAGATATATGGGTAGGTACTTGTGTACGTCCTATACTGTCAAACTAAGCTACATACTTACATGTACATACGAGCATACTTACTTAAAGCAGTACAATGGACACGAAATGAAAATACAAATGCTACGTGTTATTATTCTTAACGAAGATTCTAGCTCCATTTGTCATTCAGTGACAATAGAAAAATAGGTTTACGCATGTACGTATAAATTGCATAATGTACATATACACGTCATAAATGGGGAAAACTTATTATACGTCGCATTAGACATGTGATCACAATTTTAGATTAAAATTATGACTAGGCAATTAAACGAGTTCTGTACGAACGAAATTATATTGGAATTTGATCAAGAACTGTACAAAAACTTCGTTTTGAATGGCTCTACATACAACAAAAGCACCATCGTGTTTAGTATTACTATTACCGTATATGATCGAATACTACGCGCGGGTTCGGGCCATAATATGATTAGCACGCGGGTCACTGGAAGCACTGTATACAAATTGGTGCAATTATGTATAACTTTTTAGTCGTTAGCATCTTAGCTTAAATTAATTAAACGACAAATATTTTAAGACGCTTACAAGAGTTAAATTGTAGGCTAATGACAGTTTTTATAATACGCAGGTCTCTAATTGTACGGCGGGGTGCGAGGGTCCATTTTGAATAGTACGCGGACGCATTATTGGATCATTTACGGTATATTGGAAACTAGCATGGAAGTTAAAGAGCAGAATCAACCATTTGTACGTTTAAAATGTTAAATTTGGAAGCAATCTTTTGTTAGGTACATTTGCGTTATTTTGTGTACCGCTGCGTGTGCAATGTAATGCAATGGTAGAGAAGCGTAGGTATCTCCTCGTTCTAAATCCTCTTGACATTGAGCGTGCAATAAATAATTACCTGCGCTGGTGGGTTTTTGTTGATGCTTTTGCTGATTCTTAAAATTAGAGATGGTACAGTGGTAATACACAGAGGCAACGGTAACGCTTCTTCACTTTCACTGGTAAGGAATTATTTGGAAAGTATACTAATTTTGACCATCATTATCATTATGTGCATTACTGCGTTTTCGTTCGAGGACACTGAATATCAAATTAGAGTATACAGATTCTGAGATATAAAAGTGCACAAGACGGTGTGGTGTAATAAATATGTACAAAATGACAGCAATAACAGTAACACATGGTCGAATACGCATAAAAAATGGAATTAGCTCAGATCTACGTACTTCATAGCACATTCCCATATCTGTGTGTGTACCCGTACTCACTGTCTGTGTTGTTAGGGTAGGTGAATTAAATAGAGACAGAGCAGCACTATTATTTGTATAAAATGGCAATGGATTTCTAAATTAGTATGCAAAATCCAAGCCACCCGCGAATAACAGAAAATAGACATCTGTGTGAAAGATACATATATAATGTATGTAATAGTAATAGATGCGGTGTAGTAATTCTGGGGGGAAAATATGCCCTCAAGCTTAGTTAAAATTACACTAAGTGCGCCAGCACATAATTTATGAAATAACTATGGTAGTGAATTACTCTCCACCTCTTCTCGTAAATTAATTGGCAAATTAGGAGAACCAATTTAAAGGATGAACATTAAATAAAGCATTTTCATTTATTTCCTTTCTCTAAGAATCATAATAGTAAATTACCAGCGTCAGCTCCTTCGTGAACTTCGTACTGATGTTTGGCATTACATGGCATGGGCTTCGTGTGATGGAATCGCATTGTGATTTTGCTTCTATTTTGTACATACGAACCTACTTCTGTCGCTGTCGTTCTTTATCCTACAGATTTTCACTATTCAATCCAAAATCGTAACTACATATACATATATGTAGGTACTAATCTAAATATAATTAGGTATATCGGGATTTCATCGCTGTAGACACTTTAGAGTTTTTACGCATACAAATATAAATAAGTGTATAATAAATCCTTGCAGGATCCTGTATGTGTCTTGTAAGTACCTGTATACACTAAATAAGCTCTTGTCTACAACAACGCACATCCCAAACACAACCAACCAGCACATCTCGCACCATAGAATGTTAATTTCTGAATAAACATCAGGACAGGCAGAGCGTATCATCATTTTATTATTATGTGGTTGACCCACTGAGGCAATTCAGTAAATTGCACATGAGGCACCTACCAACACCAATGTCAATAAATAACATTGCACTAATGATGATAAAGTAATAGGACCAAGTATTATGCAACCACATAAAAACACACAGACGCTAAGTATAAATTGGATTAAATAAGTAGGCATCTTAATCAATGACTTCCATCAATGCCAACAACTCCAATGCCTAGCTCGAACGTTAAAATGTGTGCACTTTCTATCTATGTCAACGTCGCTTTAAGGTCATGGAAATCCAAAAGAATCAAAACGAGTAAGGTGTCAATGCTGACGTTGACCATACTGTCCACATTTCTACTTTTATTGGAGTCCCAATGTAATGCTTTACACATGTACAGGAGAAAAAAAGGACACAAAAGAAAATCAAGAATAACTTATCGTGTCGACTAATAATAAAAGAATTAAAACGTTTAAGTTTCTAGACAATCCTAATGTCATTAGTTGGCAACCCCAAGCCAAAGGACAACTGTACAAGACGACAAACTGTAAGTAAGTCGTAAGGCAATATGTAAAATTGAAAAATGGTTAGTATGGGCTCTTTAAGGATGCAGTCCCAGTCACCTCGTCTTACTCATCGTCAGTCGACATTCAACTATTGAAAGTACATACAGGCATAGGTACATACCGGCTCATATTCGTAGAAGTAGATGCACAAGTGATGTTCCAATCCTCAGCAAAGGCAAGGCCAGACCACTACATTGAATACTGATATGATTTGACTCCCCCTTACTCAGAACTCCACGACAGCGACATACACCAGACAATAAGCCAAAGTTGGGTCTCTGTCTCTTCTCGGAACAATATGACTCTGACAATGACTGATACATAACCTTACGTGTGTGTATGCATGTGGGATGGAGTAGAATAGAAATAAAAAGGGGAAAAAACCAGAACAGTAGATACTCAATGAGCTTTACAACTCACCATTTGAAAAAAGGGGAAAGAGGTTCATTTCTGGTCTGGTTACTTTTAGTATGCAGTATGCACACTCACACTGTCTGGGTGTCTACTGTGTTTCCTTGCCAGCATGTTACAGAAAGAAAAAAAAACCTAAAGTACCTACCTACCTACACTATACATACATAGCTTCAAAGCTTGTATGTATATTGACTTTGCTCTCATATGTAATAGATATACTTGTGTGGGTATTTGTCTTTCAGAGTATCCACACATGAATGATATAGCAATCGTATACTATGTATATACCCAAAAGTTAGTTTTCGTTTTGGCTTTGGCTTTGGCTTGGCGCTTTGGTTATAACTTGTAATGCAATGTAAACTTGTAGGTGTAGCATCGCATGACTTTAGTATGAGAGTGCAGTATGCATTTAACACACACACACGATACAAGATACCTTCCCTTATGTACAAACACACGCATTCAAAAGCAATCGAAAAAAGTGGCATATGATGATAAGTTATACGTAGAATATAATTATTATTCTAAATGTGCTTATTTCTATACTGACGTGTGTACTATAGACCCAGAGGTCTATGTCTATACGTGCTATCGACACGTATGCATACACGTTTCAGGGGTAGTTTCATAGTTACTTTATACCGTTGAGCAGAAGAGAGCACACATTATGGAGAGAGAGCGAGAGAGAGAGAGAGAGAGCGAATGGGAGGGATAGAGAAAGAAAGAAAAGAAAGAAAGAAAAAAACTTGTAGGACTACTTCAACTCAACTTGGGTACAGGCGGACGCTGACTGTGAGCCAGAGCCAGCCATGTAACCTCATGTTAGACAATTTATTTGGAAACGCTCACTGTTATGTATGTTTCTTTCTCTCCTCAGCTCCGCTGGCACTGGCAGCCTAGTCATATGTATATACCTACTAGTACTGGTTGCTGGTTCCTGCCTATACTTCGATTAATATTATATTATCTATACAGACAGGGAGGGAGGCAGGGAGGGAGCGAAAGTATATGCATTTGTATTGTATAAGTGTACTACGAAGGAGAATGATATAAGATAACCAACCACCTTAACCACGGTAATCTCGCTACACTCGGCACTCGGGAAGGAAGCAAGCAAACGCAAGGCAAAACCATACTGCAGACTGCAGTATCTGTAATGCATGAGTCTTCCGAGTCCCCTTCAGCATTGTTACATCAAAGCATACTATTTAAACACACAGACAGACTCACTCAGAACAGGGCAGAACGTCGATTTAATAATAATGCGAAACACTCTCGAAACTTCGTCTATTTAAACCAAACTACTCCTCTGTCTCTCGTGTGGTAAAACTAGATACAGATACTATGGATACTACACTCACTTTGGTTTATATTTCTTGGGCTCCTTGGATTTAGCTCGAAATGAGTCTCAATGGCAGCGTTGGAGAATGTGTGTGTGTGTATGGAGCTGCACAAATTCTGGAATCTGGAGGGTGGTGTTACGTACAACGAGTCCCGTTTCGAATTTTTCTAAAATCGAGTTAGTCACTACCACCCCGTTATGGATCTCTTTCCCAGTTTAGCGACGATATAAAAGTCAGAGTATAGTATTGTTTACCACACGGCAGCGGATCTGGTTGCCGTGCTTAAATGAATAATTCAAAAAATTATGGAGGCACGATAAGAATGGTAGGCTGCGCTGGTGGGGACGGATAATATGTAGGGCTTTTTGAAAAAACATTTATGATAATTTCAAAATACAGACAACGCAAAGATATAGAAATACAGGTACGTCTCTAACGAGATATCAAACGCCTTATCTTAATCCACAGTGTTTTTTTTTGTTTTGCATTATTACTGGAAAACAAGATTCTAGTTTTTGGCAGAAACTGGTGTAGCATGAAAGCAAGTTTTTTTTATACCTATTCAAGTTTAGTATAAAAATTACTGAATCATATTACAAAACACGACAAAAAAGAAACTGCTTTTTTACCGGGTAAAAACTCGAGGAATAATTGGTTCTAACTGTAACCTAAGAACTGCTTAAGAAAATATGGGAACACCTGATAATTTGTTTTGATGGGTAGATACAGTAACCACCATCACTGAGTAAATTGAAAATGGAAATACATAATTGTATAACAAAGAAGATAGTTTTAAGAATATCATTCCACTCTCCGGCCACCATCTTCGGCAACTGGTTTAATCTAGGCCAAATAGATTGGAATATTTGCAATCTGATTAGTTAGAAGATATTCTAGATTAATATCTTTAAAGTATTAAAACAAAGTAGTTCAGTTCAGTGTGAATGCCTATATACCATGTTTTACTACAGTATTCACTGAACAGCTGCAGAATGCGAAAAATGAACAAGTACACAGGTTAGTTTCAGTTTATCTGTAAAGTATTAGATCCATTTAATTAATTTTACTTTAGAAATGTCTACTTACATGTTCCCAAGTACATGCACATAGGTATATAAATTTTCAAACTTGCAAAAAAAAGCATATTAGACAGAGAAAAAAATGTGGATACTTGGCCAACCACCATCATTATCGTCCAGTTCACGTATGATTGCAGACATCGCATCGTAGACAAGACAAAACAACACAAACAAAATTTTCATGATACTTTACACCACAAAAACAGATTGAACTTGTACAGTGTGCAGGAACGCATGAGCTTACCGTTTTTTATTATCGTCTGTTGATAGTTCATTTACTACACACGAAAATTTTCATACAAGTTACATACCACTACTTGAATTATAAAAAAAAACTTGATAGCACTGGATATGCAAGTAGATACATAATTATATAATACTTTTGAGTGAACAGTTAGACACTAAATTGACTTTTTGTACTGAACTATGTGTCATCTAGTGTACATAGCTAAAGACGTGCACAATCACAGCGACAACAGTGGTCACAATAAGGTCATGCCGTCATATTATAGACATGTACGTTTCAACGCTGGATGGACTGTGACAAAAGGAATCGAGAGATATTTAGCTATAAATTAGTATCTATTACGGTACGGTGTCCATGTGGATAACCAAAGAGATTTAGATAAAGAAACGGCAAATAAAAGCTACAGATTTTGCATGCAAGTACTGACATACCAGCACTAACTTGCCCAAAAAAAACGGCAATACCTGTCTATCAAGTGGGTACGTATAGCAATCGTTTTATATGGTATCTATTTATTTGATATGAGTAAATTGGAAGTTCAAAAAGTTCTTTTTCATAAAGGTAGACAATGATACACACCTATACGTATAATATGTAATAATACACATAAAACTTAAACGGTAGTATTTCTGAAATAGGAAATTCATGGGAAGAGGAAAAGACCTGAAGATACCTACTACATACATTGTTATGTGTACTAGGATGAAAGGCAAAGGTGATAGGTGTGCGTGTAGGCGAGGCAGACATCAAGTATTACGATTACGACTAGAGATATGGCATGTACGTAAAATGGCTAAGTATATATAATATATAATGGTTTCTGAAGATTCAATGTGGTTCGTCTTTTCCTGTGTACTTTCCATCCTAACGAAACCAAGTTGTGGTTCACGTTCGCATGCATGCAACCAGTAAAAACTCTTTCTAGTTCAAACTTTGTCCTACGACAATAACATGAGCTCTCAAATTTATAGTCTGTTGGTTGGTAGTTTCAGTAGTTTGGTAGTACTTACCCATTCCTTACATGTGTCAAAAGGGGCATCGAACACTATATTCCCAAAGTTTTGAGAATGGGCTAAAACTTGGGAGCATGACTGTACATACCTATGAGGGTTCAAATGGGCTCACATCACCCAACAAAACCTAACGAATCTATCCCGATTCTCCGACGAAACCTACTCTGATTCTACTCCATTTCTAAGCCGATTTTTCTTTTATGCAATCCTACTACAACTTCCTTTTCTCTCACAAAGTCCTCTCCAACATGGATATTCTCCGCGACCACATCGTAGTGGCAGACTGATAATTAACGCTAAAATTGTGGTGACGTAAAATGTTCACGTTTGAGAGTGATGAGAAGATGAAGGGCATAAGATTGCATAATATAAAAGGTGGTTTTAGAAATAGAGTAGAACCAAAGAGCAGAATTTGCACGGATTCTGTAGTTTTTATTATTTGATGCGAGCCCATTTCGTTCCCCATCCATACATACCTATAATAGTAGATTGGAAAGGGGGGCTACGTGTGTTGGGAAGTTCGGAAGGAATCATGACAGAAAAAGGTTGCATATGCGCTCGATAAAAGACTCAGTTTAGTTTTGGTACTGCACGCTGTGCGAGAGTCGAGCGGAGTTTCGAGTTGTTCTTGAAATACCCAACAGACCTACAGACACAAGTTTTTGAGAGTCGAAAGTTTCTTACAATTGGACTTTTCATACCTCGTACTTTCTTCTGCATGGATGCAGTTTGATATGTGTATGTAGAGACCTATACATGCATATGCACTTAGGCGACCAGCATTTCCATGGTGGCTTACCAAAACTTAATGTTGATACACCGACACCGATAGCAGCAGACAGGGATACATGCACGTATAGGAAAATTCTAACGTAGAAACGTATAAATTCATTGATTTTTTTTTGCACCGATAGACCAATACATACGGAACGTCAGTTTGGTGTAAAGAAACCACGATTAAGGAAGGCATTATTTACCACCACGAATTCACTTACAAGCACAAGTCAAAAACTAACCTGACTAAACAATAAAGAACACACATATATTTTCAAGATACATGGCTATTAAATAAAATTAACTATAGAGTAACTATAGATAATTTTCATCTTAAATTGGAAGTAAATGGTTAAAACTTGTACATACACACATTTGCAGCGCAACAGGTAACACGAACAACTAGATTAATAATCCTAGATTTGAATTCATTCGATAATACGCAACGGAATCATTCAGTCATTTTATAGGCCATTATGCACAACTGCACTTAATTATTAAAATACTTCATACAACAACGCACATTCACTCTCATAGTCGTAATCATGATGCCATTGAAAGATGGGAGACAATAGATTAGACAACATCAGCTTATGAGAAAGTGGTAGACTGATGTGGACTTGATTCACTGAGTACAGTCGGCAACAGACATTTTCCTTAATTAAAAAATCCCCAGCATTCTTTTTGCAGGACATGACACAGACAGACGCACTTCACTTCAGCGTTCATTACAATTTGCAGCTGAATAAAAAAAAATGTTTTTATCACTTCAACTACAACGATTCCAAATCTACGAGTTGATTTTTTTCCCCTGCGATTCGCAAATGCAGCCATTGGACATGGTTGAAGCTGTTGTTAGTGAAACCAATTAATTATATTTAGGCACAAAGGCAAATGCCACTACGAATACGATACTGTACTCTATAGTGCGCTTATTTTATTAGACTTTTAGATACGTTGTATACTTAAGCATTAGGTTTGGTTAGGCATGTTATTTGTGCATCCTCAATGAACCAATACATGCCTATGTATATACCTAGTATAAATTATAATCTCGCTATAGGTTCCATGAGTGCAGCATATAGCAAATTCCACTGTTAATGTATACTAGCACAAGCACATACTATAAATAAAATAATACACTCGCGCTTAACAATAGCTCGTGTATCTATGAAATTGCATAAGCCTGAACTCGCTTCATTCCTAGATTCCTCGACAATTCTCACACTATCAGCATCAGGTTATACCAATGTCAATTTTATTCCAACTAATACTAGTGGATGACTGCACTTGTCTAAAAAGTAATGCAGCAGTCATGACATTACATTAGCTTCAGTTCTCCAAAGAGAACCTAAAGCCTTGTTTGAAAATGCTATGTGAATTATTCGGTGATGGCAATGATTTCTAAATGTGTAGATGCATACTTTAAAAAAATGATCAGATTACACGTTGTTATTACGTGCAATACAGCTTAATATGACCTCAGCTGCCTCAGCATAAAGTTTTAGAGAAGTTGCTTATCTCATGTGTTTAGGATAAATAATAAAAATCACCAATAATAATGCAGCTTTCAACAAGAACAGTCAAAGATATTCAACGTCAGCATGTTACAAAACTACAAACTAATCATTCCATTGATACTTGCACTCGCAATATTTACATTTATTGTGAAGATTTATTCGAAAGTCAAAGCAAGAGTACATGATATGTAATTTCGAATAATAATTTTATTGTAGATAAAACTTGCAACGCTCAGCGTATGAAGACCTTTAATTTTAGACAGATGTATGTTGTATTTTACGTGTGTATATATCTTTGCAAATGCAAAAGGAAAATGATGCGCTAAAGTCTGCAAGTTATGATTTCTTTTGGAGCATTGAATTGATTTTTTAAAACAAAAATACGTACTAACGATGCAGTTCGTTCTGACCGAATCCAGTAACACGAGCACCCAAGTTATTAATACATGCGCACGCATCGTTAGTTTAAAATCAAGTTGAGCACATCAAAGTACAACGCCGTATCCAAAATTAATCAAATGTTTGATGAGTATTACGCAAGTAGATCAAACCAAAGGCAAAGAAGACAATTCACAGACAACCCCACTCCACGACTTATTAAGCAAGGATTGCCTGTACTTACGGGTTTCTCCGTGGGAACTTTCCACACACAGAATACACAACAATCAGCAAAAAGCAAAAATACCGTATTTTTTAAATTAGTAACGCCGAGTACTAGTATTCTGTTTCCAAACTAGTCATTTCAACTTAGTGCAGACTCACGTACCAATGTAGAAAATACGGTACAAACTCTTGGGGGTATAAAAGAAAATATTTGTGTTGTAGCATTAGTCACACTTATAATGTTCTTGCCCATTGCCCAAGGAAACTTAAGTATATATATAGATATATTACGAAATCCGATCTTATCGTAATATAAAGGGTGCTCCGTACTTTGTTTTTCGTAATATAACTCTTTTAAAATAAAAACTTCTAAAATCGTACGAAACTCAAATAAAAACTGAAAATGTTGTTCTGGTTTTGATTATAAACTAAACATGTTAAATAGATCCCCGTCAAAAAATGAAAATATTTTCCATCATCAGTTGCACTCCCACAGATTCACTGAAAATCTTTGAATGAGTCCACCTGCCCATTTGGTGTTGTAGAACATGGCTCATACCTATAAAGTGCAGTTGACTCAGAATATCACAGCAGATCCGCGTAAGATAGTACGTTCGAAAAAATCGTTAAGTGTACAAACGGGAAAAAATGCGCATACAAATTATACGATATATCTAATCAGGAACGCAGAAGTCCAATCCGAGAATTTGCTTGAAATTATGTAATCTATTCCACGCATATTTTCCCCGATCTACTATCTTAACCGATGGAGTATGTAGCCTCAGCAATAAAGGAATCCGTTATAAAAGGATCTCAGCCCACTCAAGTTGACTGTCAGTGACTCGACTCCGATCATTGGTGGATATATGCCCAAAGAAGGGACTCGACTCGAGTTTATTCTTTTGGAAAAATAAGGAAATGGATCTCAGTGGAATCGTCACTGAGCGCAAAAACATCATTAGTGGATTTATTGCTCGATTCAAATAACAGTCAATACAACCATCAACCCACAGATTCACAAATTGTCATACAAGTATAATGATATCGTGAGACAGTTCTCTGTAAGTGTAGCCATACTACTACCATTACTAATAAAAAGCTTCGTTACTCGTTAATCCTTACTGATGCTAAAGGACGTTCCACATACAACACGTGGGCGTACAGGAACAGTAAATAAAATGAAAGAACCTACCTGATCATCAGTGAAGGAAAGACCAACTTTATTCACAATAAAAACAAGCCATCATTGTCCTCCAACAAGGATAGCCCAAAGGACTCAGAAGAGAAATCAATTTTTTTTCCCAACATCAGTCTCCCCTAAAATAAACTTTAAATATGAACACAACTGGAATAACTCTTCGTTCCGGGAATCTTGACAGTTGCATACCAAAGTAGGTTCATACTGTGATGGCCTTAGTTGACACTTAAAAATTAAAATACAACCACACCTTTTACACTGCATCCCACCAATAAATAGCACGCCGTACAATACTAACCAACAATTTATGTACCTACCTACATTAATAACTAACTGCTACTCAGTATCGCATATATGTGCATACTACCAATCCTACTCACTGTCAGTCATAGCTACTTCTGCATTTATGTTTATCATATCATCTGCCTTACCAGTTACCATTGCATTGCAATTCATCTTTACTTTGGACTAGTTTTAGTTACCCCCCCCCCCCTGAAATCTCCTCCTGGATATACAGTACAGAGAGCCAAAGCCCAAAACGATTGAATCTAAATAGATAACTCTCCTAGTTACATTTATACTACCCTGACGAGGAGATGCATGGAAAATATAAAAACTTTCGATGACTTGGAAATTTATCTGAGTAAGCAGATAATAGACTTGAGAGCCTTCATCCTCCAACTCCTGTGTGCCTCTACTACCCAGCACGTACAGTACATATATAGCATCGTTTAAGTGGCAAAGTTGGTTTAATTACATCCAAAGATCCAAATACAACTAAAAGTAAAATTGTCCAAATAACGTGTGGGGCATGTCCGTTCTAAATGTCACTCAATGCATCTATTACGGATATGAGCCACACAAAATTCATAAATGTGCAACATATCTTCCTTTTAGTTTTATTTAGATTTGAATGTAACCCATTTTACCTCTTAAACGACGCTACATGAGCATACACACATAGATATATACGGACATTTGTAAATGGGTAGTTTAAGTCATAAGTATTTACAATTTACAATATGAAGATAAAATCGTCCGTACGTACGTCTACGTACAGTGGTTATTTTTTTGTGTGGTGAGGGTGAGATAAATCCTTTTGGTATGCACGTCCTTTTCTAAAAGTGTTTTCATATGAATGTAGCTCTACAGACTAGGCTAGTACAAATATACACACTGGTTTTACTGACACTGGCACTGGCAAAAGGCTAGGGACATAAAAAAAGTTGTACATAGTACTAGATACTAGATAGTTAGGTTTAAATTCAAATATGAGTATAAAAGTATAAAAGTGTTGTACTCTAGTACAGTGTGTATGTGTTTAATGTGTAAACCTTGGAAAGTTGAAGTTGAGCACAGTGATTCAGTCAACCAGAGAAGTGTAATATGAGTCCATGATGGTGTAGATGGTGGGTTCGAGTCAGAGTGCTTAACAGCGTAGACATAATAATAATAGTAATAGTAACGTTAGTGTATAAAATATAATATGTACGCAGATACTTGAGCATGATGTTGTTGTTGGTTCCTTTGTTCGTAAACGGTGACGGACAAGGCGGCAGAGCCCATACTTCCATGGAGGCAAGAGGGAGAGCGAAGGAGAGCCAAAGAGTGAGTGAGAGAGAGAGAGAGAGAAAGAAAGGAAAAAAAGTTGGAGGAAAACAAAAAATTCCGATAAGGCAATAGGTGGTCGACTGTACTCGTGGACGCGGGCCGCCTGTACATTTTAGGTGATCTTCTACCCAAGCTTCCCTTCCCTCATCCCAAAGTTCTGCTGACTTGAACGCGAGGAGACGGAGAGTGAACAAGGCGCTACAGTGTGGCTCGTCCTGGCTTCCTTTTTTATTTCCAATTTCCAGATTTTCAGCTGCTGTTGGCTTTTCTGTGTGCTCTGGTTTCTGTGTATCTCACGGAGTTCTTGAGGAATTCTTCGGATTCAAAAAAGAAAAAAGAATCTTTATTTTGGTGACGAGAGAGTGTGTGGGCCAGCCCAGTTTTTCCAGTCACCCAGTCGTTGTTGTGAGAGTGAAATTTTTGACTACGACGGACGGACGGACGCTCTGTCTGTGCGTGTGAAGAGAGTCGAAGAATTGTTGCTCGCTCATTGATCTGTGAGCGGAACTAGAAAAACTTGGAGATTTTCGAGACTGTTTGTGGTGTTAATTTTTTTGTATTTTTATTTTTGTCGGCGGAAAGAGGATCCATTGCGGAGTCAATTTTGGGAAGATGTTGCCGAAGCGACCGCGTGTGGAGGGCGGTCGGGGTGCATTGAACAATGGGCCAATGCATGCTCGACCTTTAGTGGCACTGTTGGACGGGCGGGATTGTTCTATCGAAATGCCGATTTTAAAGGACGTCGCGACAGTGGCATTCTGTGATGCACAATCTACGGCGGAAATCCATGAGAAAGTACTGAATGAAGCTGTGGGTGCTCTCATGTGGCACACCATCACCCTCACCAAAGAAGATCTGGAGAAGTTTAAGGCACTACGGATAATTGTTCGAATTGGATCCGGTGTGGACAACATTGACGTCAAAGTGAGTGAGCTGTCGTTTGTTGTTGGTTCTTGTTTGTTCTTTTGAGTTTCTGCGGGTTCGAGACTTTTGAGAGTCGTGTCTGTGTCTGTACAGTATTTGTTGTTGGGTTGTTAAGATCGTGCCCGAAATTTTGGTGAGGCATGTATAGACGCAGTTGAGAAGGAGGCTCTGTAGGACCCATTAAGACGCATTTTAGTGTGGTGAGAACACATCTTTCTCCGGTCCAGCGATAGTGGAACGGTTGAGGGAAGTGTCTCCCGCGTGTGTATGTATGTCCTTGGTGGAGAGCTGGGAGCCACGCTACTCGAATCGAATGCACTCTGCGGAGTACACAGAGTTGGTGGATAGGAAATGTTGTGTGGTTTCGTCTTAAGAGCGTCAACGCATTCGGCTCTCGACTAAAAGTTGGAAGCATCGATTGCACGGACGATGAGCTGAGAATGGGAATGCAGTAACTAATGTGCATGCATGTTTGGATGTTTCATTTGTGCGAGGGCATTGGTGCATTCTGTGGGGGGTTTTGAAATGGAGCCTTTGGTTGTTGTTTGTACATCATTATGTTTATATGTAGTTGACGTGGGGTTGGAAGTGGAATATTAATTTTAATTCTTAAATTCCTTACTTTTTATTGCATTGTTTAGGCGGCGGGGGAGTTAGGTATAGCCGTATGTAATGTACCGGGTTACGGCGTGGAGGAAGTGGCTGATACGACTATGTGCTTGATTCTGAACTTGTACCGGCGGACTTACTGGTTGGCTAATATGGTTCGTGATGGGAAGAAGTTCACAGGACCGGAGCAGGTGAGGATGAAAAAAGTTTTTCAGTATTCTTCTTTCGTTTTTCCTGTGTGTACGTCTCACTTGGTAGTTAGTTTGGAACTCTTCGTAGTGGCTCTATAAAACTTTCCAAAGTTAAATCTATCACAAATTAAATGGTTGTCTGACGCTTTGCGGGAGGAAAAACTTTTGTTTTGATATTGGAGCAGGTTCGGGAGGCTGCACAGGGATGCGCTAGAATCCGGGGTGATACCCTTGGCATCGTGGGACTGGGCCGTATTGGCTCCGCCGTGGCTTTACGTGCCAAAGCATTCGGATTCAATGTGATCTTCTATGACCCATACTTACCCGATGGTATTGAAAAGAGTTTAGGAGTTACTCGTGTTTATACCCTACAGGATCTTCTGTTTCAGTCGGATTGTGTTTCCCTTCATTGCACTTTAAATGAGCATAACCATCATCTCATTAATGAGTACACGCTCAAACAAATGCGACCAGGTATTTACATCAGTTCAGTCAATTTCTGCGTCGTAGCAGAATTGCAGTGGGATATTTAAAATATATTTCGTATGTTTGCTTATTTCTAAAAATAATGTGTAAACAAAAAAATTAATATCATTCGTTCAATGTTGTCCGCAGGAGCATTCTTGGTGAATACGGCCAGAGGTGGGTTAGTGGATGAAGCAGCTTTGGCTGCAGCACTCAGAGAAGGACGCATTCGATCTGCAGCCCTGGATGTTCATGAAAACGAACCTTTTAATGTATTCCAGGGACCACTGAAAGAAGCACCGAACTTAATCTGCACTCCTCATGCCGCATTCTATTCCGATGCTTCCTGCACTGAACTCAGGTATAAAACTTTATTTAAGTATATGCTTGCGTTTTACGTTTGTGGAAATAACTTTGCGACGTATGCCCACGACAAAAGGAACTTGAAAGTAGCTGTCATGCTTTAAAGTTCTGCGTGGAAAAGTTTTGGTCCCATGAATTCATTATTTTGAAACATGGTAAAGTGACCACCTTCGTCATTTCCGCAGTTCTTGAGCAGAAATAAAGCAAATGGGTTTATTTCAGCGATTTTTTTGAATGAACAAACTGAATCTAAAAGTTGTTTAATTAACAGGGAAATGGCAGCTTCTGAAATTAGACGAGCAATAGTTGGTCGCATACCAGACTCCTTAAGAAATTGTGTCAACAAAGAATACTTCATGGGAGGATCCTCCGGATCTGGAGGAGCAGGGTTTCCCGAAGGCCTAAACGGAAGTTACTATGCTGCTGCAGCAGCAGCAGCAGCTGCGGCCGGTGCTGGGGCTGGAGCTGCACTACAGGCGGCTCATTCGACGACGGCAAACGAGTCTGGGAGTCAGCCACCGCCACTTCCTCATGCTCGTGCAGGTCCAACCGTGTAAAGAATTCATCAGTAATGCATTTCTTCGTGGCTTATTAATAATATATATAATACTTGTTTGCGTATATATTATGCCCTGTAGTAAATAATATATACGTACCTATCCCAATATATATTATTAATATATA
Source organism: Dicyrtoma fusca (assembly GCA_034695205.1). Classification (NCBI taxonomy): domain Eukaryota; kingdom Metazoa; phylum Arthropoda; class Collembola; order Symphypleona; family Dicyrtomidae; genus Dicyrtoma; species Dicyrtoma fusca. The sequence goes on from JAQFZC010001186.1 coordinate 17,189, forward strand.
TATTTTCAAAAATTTTGTGATCTCGGTTAAAATTTAATATTTATTTTTAATGGGATCAGGTCAAGTTAGGGACGGAGCCTGGCTCAACTTTTTACTTAAATAACTAAGTGAGCGAGGAATGTATGGACAAAATATGCATGATTGTTTTAATCTTCTTGTTGAATATCAAACTTCTTAAATAAAAGGCAGGTTTCTGATCTATTTGACTTCAGGTCAGTTTTAAAACCCGCCAATGGATCTTAAGTGTAGGTCACTTTTTTAAGACAACAAATTGTCCAACACTAGGAAGAACTAACTCTACTACAAACGAAAAGCTCAGTCGTCGATGCTTGGAATAACTAAGATATTGTAAAATTCCAAGTTTATAAGCTGCTAATTATTTTGACATTGTATTCATTGAATATTACTACCATTGTATAAGTTAAGTCTTACACAATGTACCATTAATGAAATAGTAGAAAATATACATACATAATAATCAACAGCAATTATTGTCGTAATTATGAAGCAATCAATCCTTTGTGTATATCAATCTTGATGCATATCAGACTTGTTCTTTTCTAATAATTATTTATTCATTCATTATTTAATGTATCGCCCGTTACACAGCAATGTCTGTTTGCTGTTTTACTTATTTTTTAGAATTTTCAAGTTGTAATATTTATATAGCCTGATTATAAGAATTTAGAAGGGTGCATTTTTTCATATCGGATGAAATTATATGTTTCATATGCTGCAACTTCTTCCTTTATTATCGTTTTGCATAATATTTCATTCATGATTCTGAAAAAATTTTACGCATAATTTTATATAAAAAGAAATAAATATAAACTGCTCCGGCATGGAAGGTCTGTTTTAGCCTCGTAATGAAAGATAACAGATACTCATTGTTAATGGTACTAAATTGAATAATTATTGTAAAAGACCACCATGTATTTATCAAATCATAGTAAGTTTCATAACATACCTATATGTCAACTCTGTCAATACAAAAAAATGTTGTTCAATTCAACATGAATAAAGTATCCTATTATTATTATTACAACTTAAGCATTTGTCATTTTCATTTCTACCTAACCATCAACTTTTCAAGGCTCTTATCTCCCCTCTCCCAACAAAATAGTCTCCATCGGATATTTGGGCGTAGAGTAGAAAATTCCCATAGAAATTAATACTGTCCTCTTAACTACGAATTTGTTGTGAATTTCTGGAATTTGAAAGCTGAATCTGAATTAATTCCGTTGTAGATGCCAATGCAATGCAATAATGTTCAGCTCTAATAATGATAGGAATTTCTCATACTAATTAAAAGTAAGAAAGGTCAGTGCTTCTTGTCTTCTACAAAAGGTACTTTTTCATTTTTAACAGAAGACTGGAGTGAGCACACTGCATAATTAGCATCTTGGAAAATCAATAATGTGTGTACTTACCTATACGCATTTCTTCCATTAACATTCCAGATTCCAGGAATTTATGACAAAACGGGGAATTTTGAGAAGCCAATAGCCCTACGAAAAGGGCTGACTTGACTTGACTTCCCTTTTACTTCCTTTTAAATTGGCGTAAACAAGGCCACCAAGGTTATGAGGCAAAGTAAAAACGATAAATCAGTGTAATTACCAGTAGCAGCTGGGGAAAACTTAAGCGATTGCTCTTTGGGTTGAGCCTTATCACTACTACACGCATTTTTACCAGAATTCATGGAAGAACGGATATTCGCTCAAAATTAAACAGAATTGATGAATTAATATCACAATGACGTATCAAGCATGAAATAAGAACAGCCACAAGTTGGTTTTCTAGAAAAAATATTTACTTATTCGTAGGTTGACAAGCCCTGTTACACATGGTATTTGAAGTATGTACATGTATGTTACAACAATAATCTTGAATCCACTTATTCACTGCTCGCATGAGATATCATAACTATAGGTATGTATGTAGTAGTATCATTAGGTTTTTTTTTAAATGTATTATTGTTAATTCATATTGTGTCCATGTAATGTTAAATGTGATGTAGATGAGTATATAGGTAATTAATATAATAATATAATGTAGTTATTTTATCACTTCATACTTTACAACGTTTATGTACCATGTGTTGTTTCTTTCTGTTTCCTCTGGCTCCCTCGTCATCCTATCAGTACTATAAAGTTATATTCAATCATTTCTTATTATTAAAATGTACGGTTCCTTGTTAAGTATACCTATGTACTTCCACGCTTAATTTCACCCTAATAAGGTAAGTATAATTACAAATAGATTGTACCACTAATGGTGGTCGGAAGTATTATTTTTTTAATCATGTGAAACAGTTATATCGGGCACCAAATTGATAGCATCGACAGTTTATATAACTTCCAATAATTTGTTATTCAGTTTTTAAATAGTTATCATTACTTGATTTGCATGGAACTTACTAGACAGCGACAGCTAGAATAGAAGTGTTATTATTGTTCTGATCAGCGGAATCTGTTTAGTCTGAGAGTGTAGCCTCGTATTTATGAAAGATTTAGTTATATGGGCCGGTGCTACATCGAACAAAATAACTAGTATAGCTATAATTTTTTCTTTTTTATAAAACAGTCATACCATTTAGGATTTAACCAGTACAATGATTTCGGAAATTTATATATTGGTCTACCAGTACTTTAGGTTTCATTTGTTTTGGGGTGACTTCAGCTAATTCAGAGAACTCCTGATTATAAATGTTCTCCTCCAATTGCACACTGTTTTTTTTTAACTACTAACAACCAAATCACCTCCACCCGTACAGCATTTATTGGAAGCAACACCGATGTACACGCACGTAGCTACACTTTAGGAATGATATTTATTAGAGGTAACAATGAGCAGTATGATAACGGGATCTGAAATCACCATCACCGTGACCATTTACAACACCCATAGACAACGATATAAGGTACAAAAAAATGTGTGACGCTTTTTCCGGTGGGTTCATCCTCATTCACAGAAAGTCAGTGTATGACAAACTAAAACAAAGATAATAACAAAGACGACAACTTAACACAGGAGGAGGTTCACAATTTAAAAGCAGACTTTCTGTCGAATTTCATGTCCTTTTGCAAGTAAATTTGGCTCCAAGTAACAAAGAAAACATACATAGTCTATATATAGTACGGAAACGCCATTCAAATTCAAAAAGCTTTTTAAGTAACCCCACAAAGTTAAACGATTACAGACCAGACTGACTATGTTAACATCGTTATGCGAAACTATTACTACTAAAAGTCTAGAAAGAATAACTTTAAACTAAGATAAAATTGCTTTCTAAATAGAGCGTACGGGTAGACAAGTAAATTGCGGTATGCTAAAATTCTAAAATGAAGTTACAAGTTATCTACTTACAGCTGTACTACATTCAAATTTTACAAAAATACGATTTTAAATATGTAGTTTAATTCACACTGTATATTGAATTGGAGATAGTTGAATTGTATATGTGTATCGGTGACATCGAAATTTGATTTCAAAGCTTTCGGAAGCCGTCGGCACTCTCTCTCTCTCTCGGCGAAGAAGAGATGTGTGAGAGTCTAAAAGGAAATTAAAAGTAGGTAAATCTTTTGCTTTTTAACTTTTAACGATTTCGGTCATATGCTGAAATTTTTGAATTTACAATCATAAACACTGCATAAACATAATACAATTAAAAGCTAACCGTGCACGAACACACACCAAAAAAAATGTTATAAAAATATGCTTGTAAGTTATGATTGCTTTAGCTTCATATCGTTATATAATTATGCTTACTGTATACTTTTAATTTTAGGGTCTACCATGCCTAGTTTTGCAAGAGGGGAAAAATTTCAATCAATCCACAAATTAAACTGAATTTAATTATACCAAACACTTTTGTTTTGTAGTTATAGTAGCATTGGAGTCAAGGAATATGATTTAAGCCACACACCAGCAATTAACAAAATCCCAGCCTATTCGTAAAAATTCTGAGATACAGAGATTTTCAACTCGGGTATTCGTAGTACTTAAAACAAAACTAAATTTTGAATACACGACTATGAAGGGAAAAACGGAAGCATCCTTCCATCGTTATTTACTGATTTTTAGCGGAAAAACACTAAAACTGTCTGACAAGGAGGAACGCGTTTGCAAAAAAAAATAAACAAAAATAACAGTAGTGTACAGTAATGAATATTAATGTAAAAACGATCTAGGTTTATTTATTGTAGCGAAATATGTATGTATCAAGTATAATTATTTAAAAGTAATAACAAAATTACTACTACTCACTGTCATGTTCTAAAACGTAGGTAATTATATACTAATTGCGTATTAAAATTTATTCATAACAAAAATGCTAATGTTTTGTTAAATATCCGCTACGCTGAAATTAGTATGCGCCGTTCACGTTCCGGACTAACTTTAATTCACATTAGAATAATGCTTATTATGCAAGCTATTGACTTGGACTTGCGCCTCAAAACGAAATCAGAACGTAATGTTAAAAATACTTATCTATTACATGAATTGAAACACGTATTACATAGTTGCATTAAAGTATACATGTTGCATTTACGATTTCAGCAGCCTAATGTTGCATTCTTTCAGTCAGAATTGCATTAAGCATGTTTCTGTAAAATAACTTCAAAAATCTAATCTTATCCGGACAATCAGTACAACGTATTTTGGAAAATTCCCCTATTATGTACTTATCTGCTTTCTGAACGAAGTAGGAGCTTCGTCTCAAAGATACCCACCCACACACCAATTTGTATATGTAATTATTGTGGATAAAACAAATTGCTAAAAATAGTCACACAAATCTGAGTCATCTTATGTTGCAGTTTAAAGGAATTTTAATTTTGCGAGCCACAAAAAAATGAACTCAGTAAGAGACTTCATAGAAACGATTAAACATGCATTTCACCAACGCAAGCTAAAGGCGTGTAGTAATTGCATAAATAAAATTTAGCAATGTCTTATAGTTGCTGTATGATTAAAAATAGATAAACATAACAAGCATAATAAATGACTTACTTGTGTGTAAGCGTTCCCTAGAAAATAAGTATTGCGTTGTATACTGAAATAATTTTGAGAAAGTGACTAAGTCAAGTGAAACGCGTTCCAAAATTCGTTGTCATTGTTCATCGGGCTCAGCAAAATAACAAATACATATATTGCAGGTGGAAAACTTGCGGAAATGCAAGCTAGTCTAACATTTTTTATACTAACTACAGAAAAAATACTTCCTTTATACTGAGCTCACACACGGGGCAAGTTGCAGTTTATATTAAGTAAAATAAATAATTAGAGTATAATAGACTTATACGGAAAGGACCGTCCCTACCAAATCAGCGTCAATTATCCTCCAGCTTGTTCACAGTGTACTTAAAATGTTTAAAGTTAAAGTAATTAATTATGTATAATAACAATAATTATCAACTTAGAAGGTAGTTTTGTACAGATACCACAAAATGTAACTGCACTCTACTCACAGAACAATGCATTTTTTGCAACATTAAGTTTAAAAGTACCTACGTAAACACTTTACATTTACCAATAAATACTGTTTTGTATCGAATTTTTGCTTTTAAATGTCAAAGCCTATAGTAACAATTTATCTATAAAGTATAAGACAGAAATCTTGTATCATGTGAATAGAGGTACAGTTTTGTAAGAGAGGATTAGAAAACCTGTATTGGATAACGAAGACATGATGTATGCGGTCAGACATTGTTGTCGTTCTTGCTATTTATGATCGCGACTATGAATGACAAGATGGTGACTTAAGTTATCTGCTGCTCTAGTTTGGCTGCGTGAATTTTGGCGGTTAGAGTGCCACTTTTAGGAGGAACTGCTGGTTTAATTGGCGGTAGAGGGGGAGGTATTTTTAGGGGATATTTTTTCCCGCCGCCGATTCCACTGTTTTTCTCACCGCTCGGCGGCTTTGCCTGCATTAAAATGTCTCCCGTCATACATCTCATACATTTACTTATGAAAATGTAAAAATATGTAGTAAAGTATATTCAAAATTGTGCTATCTTGTTATAAACATACGTCAACATTCAACAAAATCTGCGTACACTAAAAACTATCTAGTAGAATCGAATGAATAAAACAAAAAGATTTAAAAACATGATTACTCAAAGATACAAAAGAACCAATACATCAACTTAAAATAAACAGCAGGAAAAAGGTAAAAAGCATAATCGCAAAGAAATACAATTAATTTGGCACGAATAGACCTATTAATCCTACAAGTTTTAAATCGAGTTGCTTAATGTATTTCGTTTGCCACTGTAAAAAAATACGTACTGACTAATGTACTGAATGAATCTATACTAAGATAAACTGAAATTAAGAGTCCGGTGTATCAACTTCCACAAACTCCACACACACTTCATAGAAAAATAGTCCTACCATAATCAATATATCGTCAGTTAAGAGGCAAAATGGATTACATCCAAATAAAAGTAAATACGAAAAGGTACATTTCCACGAACTCTTAAAAGCAAAGTGGTACACATCTCTGTTGCATTTTATGAACCAGTTGCCTTTATTTTTATTCTGATGTAACCAACAACCTCGAAAACCGAAAACACAAGTATAAAAGCGAAATTCGATCGACTGAAAAATGGAAGTTAACTGTTACAATACAAATCTAAGTACGAACGAGTAATCTTTTTAAAAAATGTTAAAAAAACGGCATACGTTTGCCTAAGTTGTAGACAATAAAATATCACTGATTGATATCGTTTAACATTTGAGATTTTAACTAACATACGCGCATGCAAAATTATCGTTTCATTGGCAACATCTTTAGTACGCTATATTAGAATAAAAGAGAGCTAAAACAGCACTCACGGTATTTCCGTACCACTGCCTACCGAAAATAACTCGAATCAGAAATCCTAAATTGTGTGGGTGACTGATTAGATTAATCAAGTGTATAAATAAATTGGTGGTTCTACTGCTTTCAAACAAAAAACAGGGATAGTGTATAAAATACTAAAAGTACATACAACGTAAATAATGTTAAAATAAAGGTACCAGGTTTAGAAGAAATATTTACTTAGAACAAACGAAGAGGTTTAAAACAAATAAATATACAAGTTGTTAGAAAGGAAGTACGGCAGCTAAATCCTATACGATACTCTCGAAAATTCTTATGAGGATGACATCTTTGATCAGATATATTATTTCATATTATTGCCATAAGCCGGAATATAAATACCTGAAGAACAGAGTTGGAGACCGTCGCATTAGGAGATACAGGTGAGGGTTGCACCGGTGAAACTGATTTAGCTATTCCAGTAGCTAAAACAAATTTTAAATTATTAAGTTGGCAACTTGTAGGTTGTAATTAAAACTCCTATTTTTCTTAATAACTGGCTAGAATAAACAAAAACAATGAAGAAAACAACAAATGCTTACTGGGTTGAGGAACGGGAACAGAGGTAACAGTAGCTGTGGGGCGAACTACATTAGACTGCATAGGACCTTTTTTTACAACTGTATTGCTTGTATTATTAAGGGAGGCTTGAAACATAGCTACCGAGTGAGCTTCTGCTAATTGTTTCCTTAATGATTCCACCTGTAATAAAATTTAGCAAGGGTTCGGAAATATTATCAAACATTATCTAGTACACTATTCTACACCATTTCAACGAAGAGCATGTACATACTTACTAATAAAATTATAAAATTAGTATAAAGTAGTAAATAAAAACCTCCGAACGTAGACTTCTTAACTGGGCGTCAAGATCTAACCTCCGTTCTTCTTCAACTCTGACCATTGATGCAAGTCTATCTCTTTCAGAACGAAATGAACTTGCTTGCCGTTCCAGTTCTGCTTCCATTCGGAGCGCCTGAAAGTTAAATAGTCGAAAATTGTTGAAGGAGTTGCTGGAATTTTTTCACTCTTCAAATACCTCATTCTACATCTACTGAACGAACTAAATTTAGGTATAACAAATGGTTTAAAATATCAGTATCGTTCGTGTGATGAAACTTTTGTCGCGATTATATTGTTCATTAGTTTTGAATATAGAACGAACAAATTAAAAATCCATTGCACAACCTTTTGTGATTCTTCTTCGAGCCCTTCAGCCATCCCTAACGCTTGACGTTTTTCGTCTTCTAACATTGCGGATAAGTCTGCAGACCGTTTTCTTTCTTCAACAAATTGTCGTAAAATTTTTTTCCTTTCAGTAAGTAGAAGAAGCACTATACTTTTATGTCGACTTTTCTCGTCTTCCTGAGCATCCTGAGTTTCTTTAAGTTCATTCTCTAGCCTTACTCTTAGCTGTTTTTCAACTTCCAATTCTTCTTTTAATTTAGATCCATCTGTACCAGGCAAATTAATTGAACAGAATTTCTAAGATAATGAACAGTAAACGAATATATTATCACCATCAATAAATGAATGTACCTAGTATGGAGCAAAACAAGGTAAGAACTACAGTTAACATTCGGAGAAATAATCAAGGGAAATAATCCTAATTGCTCACCACTAACTGTACTACACATATATTATACTCTAGTTAGAACAGCCATTACGGTGTAAATATACGTAAGTGATATAATCATGCCTTGAAAATTAATTTCAACATAGTTTCGAGAGCATCGCATTAACATTTAAAACTAAAATTTTGGTTTCAAATGTGTCGAACATATATACCTTTACTTATAACGTTTTTGGCCTTTTCTTCCTCTAATTCGTTAGCCATTGTAAGATGTATTGCTTCAGCATCTGTTAAAATTTTATTCATATTTTTCATGGCTTGTCTTTGCCGCCGGACAAGATTTTCAAGTGATAACTTTTGATTCTCCCATAGCCTGACAAGTTCCACGTCTTCCTAAGGAGTTAAAACAATAAAAATTGCACATTAATAAGTAAAAAGGGTTTATAAATCGCGACTCGCGACATAGGATCGTAGACCATACATATTGTGACTCCTGAGTACCTACCGCAGCAGTAATAAAAGTAGAAGACATTAGAATGAAGTTTATCGAGTTGCCTAAAGAGCATATATGACCCTCTTTGTAATCTGAGTCCGAAAATGGTATTGGAGAACGAAACGCTAAATTCTTTTTCGCTTAGGGCAAGACAAAATAAAGTAGGTAATAAATCCAGTTTTCCTTCATAAAATACAATGGCAAAAACTAGAATCAAGAATTCTGGACACTTTGATTTCACGATTAGGTGCTGTTTGGGGTTCAGCAGATCGTACTCAATGCTACTTCCTGGCATATATTTTTACGTGTACACATTCCCTTCATCTTATCTATTTAAAAAAAAGTTAAGGCTTAAGTTTCAAATAAATGCTTGCAAAACTTAAATGTAGTCAGAATACACAGTTTAAAGAAACGTACGCCAGCGGAAAAGTATAATTTTAAGAAGTTTGGCATTTAAAGCATACACATAGTGTTTCGGGCAGCGAATGATAATTCACTATAACCTGAAATTCAATAAAAATGAATTCTATAAAGAAGAATATATTAATTTTTACCTATTGACCTGACCAATGAAGTTAGTTATTCTGAAATTATAGTTTCTATTTCCTACTGCAAATACTTACTATATTTTTCAATATATCTACACTTCCTTTTTGACTTAGAATGTCAACAGTAGAACATGGTCAGTACATTTAATAAACCAACTATGTATATACTTTTCAATACAATTTTTTAATAAAGACAGACTTACTTTGGAATCGGAAGAATTGACGTATGTTGCAAAGCTGTCACGTTTAAGAGCGGAGAATGGGTCACTGGTAAGGGAGTACTTATTGTCAGCCAACAGCCTTTTAACTCGTTCACATTTTAAAGTTGCTATCACTACGTCCCGAGCTTGCACTTCACCTTCAAGGTACGATAAGATCTTTAAAAGATCGGTTTTGCTCAGTTCACTCGAAGGAGTAGGCTTCTCCTGCGTAAAATACAAAGATAAGCTAGAGAGATTGTTAAAAAATTAAAATGGCTTAATGAGCCAAACTCCGGTCAGCTGAACATATGAGAACAACACTCAAATTAGCCCGTGGTTACTAGTTACGTAGCTCAAAATTTAAGTTTTAGTCAGCTTCAATGGATGACAGTTACAAATTCGAATCCTATTCTAAAATCTAGCTTTTAAATAAAATACACATACATACTCAAAACACATGTGTAATGCAAAAAAGAATGCACTTAAAAGCTCACTTTCAGGACACAGTCGAAACTAAATGTGCCTATCTTCAACTCACTTTGAAATGAAACTGAATTACCACAAACGAAAGCTTCAAGCTACAGTTGTTATCACTCCGAAGAAAAACAAATAAAAGCGACTCTCAATTTAAAAACTGCTTCACAGATTTATTCCAAAGTTAACTCTTACTATTAAAGATGGTCATGGTCCTCCACCAAAACTATAATTTACAATCTCGGCCAAAACTTCTGTGTTCCTCGTTATGTATACATGCTGCACACAAACTGCACTACATAACTGACACGAGCCTGACTATACATCTCATCTGGTACATATTCTGTATTAGCTGTTGAAACAAAATCGGATTTACTTCAAAAACATGCCAGTTTGCTTTTTGTGCTTGACAGCCTCCCGATAACCTTTGCTTCAGAGGGAGACTTTGCACATAAATTACGTAAGTGAATTAAAAGTGTTTAAAACGAGACTTTCCTATTATTTTTAAATTAGTAAATATCGAACAATTCCTTGGTAATCAGTAACTTTAAGGGTCCAATAGGCTGAATAAGTATAAAAAACAATAAAGCATCGCTAGATCAATAATAATCTATTAAATAATAAAGGTGAGGACAGAATTATAATTTTTGCATCTCAGTATTTCATTGAAATTTGAATAAGCTTAAACCAGTTCCACCATATTATCGGGGTTTGCTTTAGTTTATCCGTCAACTGTCAACAGCCAATCACAATTGTAGTAACTACCATTTATTTTTAAATCTCTTGTACATTACTCCGTAATACGGGCTACACATTCAAATCCACCTTTGACCTTTATAAATATAAACTTTGGGCTAATAAGTAGTAATGGACCAGGCATAGTAAGAAAAGTTTAGAATCCGGTAAAATAGTTCATATTTCATTTCCATCAAATAATCTGAATGTTGAATTCCTTTCCCTACGCATTATTATTGGGAACCAACAAAATAATAAAAACACTTGCATAAATCGCTCATCAATTCAAAACCGCCAACGGCAAAGGGAACAATTAATCAAATTAAGCTTGTAAGTTTGGTTCCTCTCAATTTCCATAGTTTTTTTTTGTGAATAATGTTGAATCATCGATTATCTCAATTAGACACACAAGGGGCAGATTATCGAATGATGTGTTACAAAATTCTTGAAATACCAAAGTGCCTACATTCCCCCCCCCTCCCGCATTCCTTCTTAGTACCCTGGCACTTTCGCAAACGGCATAGCTCATTCTTCCAAATGCCTCATGGAAAGTAGACAGCCCCGCTTCATTCATGATAAAAATCCCCAAAAGTGCTACGAAAAACAACATTTAAAAATTGACATGATAATTTTGAAAAATAACATTAAGAAAAACCCGAAGGCTGACGCCTCATATTACAACTTAAAAGAATCTGTATAATTATATATACAGACTAAAAAAAGGACGATATATAAATGTGAATGGCAACTCCTACGAATTCAAATAGTTGAACTGGGATAGGTTTGTTTTAAGCCAGAGCAAATGGAAATGGGCGGGTTTCAAGGTGGATCTTCTGCTGACGACAAACATTAGCCCCACATGTACATATAATATACACACACACACACCACTCCACACACTATAGTCTCTTCTGTATTAATACTTGACTCATCGTCATCATGGGCCATGGGAACTTGGGAACGACGAAAAAAAAATGGGAAAAACGAAGAAAGAAAAATGATATAAAATAATACTTTGAATGTTTGAATGTGTTCATGATAATGAGAAGATGCTCAAGAATGTCTTACCTTGATTGTATTGGAATTGACGGTTTTGTCAAAATAGGAAGTTAGAACTTTGTCCATGTCGTCCCCTTCTCCCGTGGACATGGTTTTGAAAGAAGGAAAAATTAAATTTTGAGGAAGAAAAATAAAAAATATAATTTGTAAAAATTATATATTCCCTTCCCTGTTTTTTACACAGACACACACACGTTCTCTCTTCTTGTCTAAATCAGTCTTGTGATATTGTGTAGGTAGGTAGGCTTGGAGTTGCTGTGTTTTTTGGTAGAAGTGTTGAGTAGGAAGATCTCTTCTTTCTACCTTTTTGGTTTTTGGTGGAATCTCTCGTCTTGTTCTGGTCTTCTGGTGGTGGTGGTGGTGGTGGTGGTGCTCTGCCTTCGATTTGGATTCGATCTTTTTTACCATTTACACACCATTCCTTCCCACTGTCCCTCCTGTCGCATGTGATTTCCAAGAGCGCCCCGTCCAAAAATATCCAATTTTCCCAGACTTGACTACCATCAAAAGTTGAAATGCTCAAAGTGTCTCTCTAGGAAAAAATTTTCTCCCAAAAAGTTTCCCGAGTTTCGGAGTTTCGGAGCGTTTTGCCTTGACTGGGAAAAAGTGTGCTGTCGGATTTCCATTCACTCGAAACTTTACCCGCAATTCCAAGTCCAACTGCTACTGCTGCCTGCCTCCCTGCCTGCCTGCCTGCCTTTTCTCCCGGAGAGAGAGAGCGAGTTGTTTTGTTGGCTGCAGCAGTCGGATTCAGATCCACCGAAAAAATTGAGTCGACCCAGTCCAACCAAGGCAATGGCGTATCTGTTAATCACTTTTATTGTCTTACACTCAAGTCCAAAGCGTTGCAGCCACCACCAGCAGTAATCCAGATCCAGCACCCGCAACGCCAACAACCGAGGAAACCGACTTTTTGAAGCCCCGACTTGACGACTGACTGTTGGACTGTACTGTACGACTGACTCTGGAGTTATTAAAGCCTGTAATCCTGTAATACTTGAAGTTAGGTTAATAAACTAAGACCAGCTAATAGTCCACTCACCATTTCTACAAGAGTGACGAGAACTTACACTTACCTACAATAGTTGGTTTGGTGGCAGCGGCTGCAGGAACGGACGGACGTCATCGTGGACAATGGAACATAAAGAATGTCAAAATTAGAGGTTGAAGAATCTTTGAGCATTGAACATTGAAGTATTGAAGTTGATTTAAATAATGTGGATTTTTTATAACTGACAAGGTTTTTTCCTTTGATTGTTGTTTGTTGTTTGTTCGGGGGCTGACATATTTGATAGACTGACGACGGGCTGACTGGTCATGTCACATGTAGGCATGTTGTATATATGTGGAGAGAGTGTACAAGAATTATTACTAGTTGAGTGGTAGGGAATAGGGAAGGAGCAGTAATAAATTAGACTGGTTCGCTCAGCTAAAGACTAATTGACTAATAATGAGTATCATCGAGTTTACTACTGCAACGACTTTAGAGATAACTTTTATGATGGAGTTTGACGCAAGTGCTGGAAGAAGAAGTCATCGGTGGTGGTGATTGTGTCTCTGTGTGTGTTGTTTGTCTTAATCCGACATCCGTCCTTTACTTTCAACGTCAAGTGTGCAGTCATTAGTTGTTGCTTAAGAGTGGAGAGAGTTGGTCTGGCTGTGTCTCTCAAGAACGAAGAATGACCAATAAATGTTTATCTGCGGAGGAACGGACAACGGAACGGAGCAGCCCGCTAATCACAATCAGTCATCAGAACAGTGACAGGAGTGAGTGTGTGTGCGTAAATGAAGTGTTCATGACTTATGTAACCACTGGCAACTGAAGTAGATGGACATTTCTGAGAGACTCAGTTGACGGTGATCGGTGCTGTCGTGCAGACAAGGAGATATTATTATTTAGTACTCTCTTAACTTTCCACACACAAAAAAAAATAATAAAAATAAATAAAAAACAACAACAACAATTTCAACATTTGTTTCCGCATTCATCATTCATCAATCGAGGGTCAGCATTTACAAGTACATATATATTTTATATTCTCCCTTCTGTCAACTTAGTGGTTGGTTTGTCAACGTCAAGAGTTTTGGAACTCATTGTGCCCAGTGAGTCAGTGTCAGTCAGTACAGTGAGCGGGTCCCAAAGTGACAAGAGCGCTTAAAATAATGTGGAGAGTACAGGGGTTAGTACTGTGAATTTTCTGGATTCTGGAAAGGTCTATCAGCAACAATAATAGACCGGAACTTTGAACTTTGAGTGGGTCAGTGTTCTAGGAAACCTCACTATGTCCTCAGATCCAGTTAGCGCCAGTAAAACAGCTCCTAAAACAAATGTATCTCATTCACACTCACCACCCGAAAATTTGAGTCTTTTAAATACCTACACGAAAACCTCTGCCGCAAGCACCCCCGTGTCAGCCAATGTGAGCAATAGCAGTGTCAGTGTTTTTACCACCCCGTCTGCGTCCACCGTATCATCCGTTAAAAACTCAGGTTTATGAAACAATTACATTCCGTACCTTTCTTGACCTTTTTCTCTCATCAGAGCTCTAGCTCAAGGAAATTGTTTTGCATCTATTTCTAAAAATTTCATCTTCATCGCTGTATATTTGACTTTTTGACTTTTGCATTATATATACAACATTTTCATGTTTTTTACATTTATTAAATCGAATTACATAGATCGGCATTATTTTTGTGCTTTTGTGCTTCATAATCTATTTGTAGCATCATTGATTATGTAATGACTGATTCCTGATTATTCGACGTTTGCAAATTTTGTTGAGAAAGTTAGCTGCGTATAATCTCCCGTCTGTCGGAACTTTTTTCTACAGTAGCTAGTACGTAAAGAAACTATTGCCTATTGCTATTCTATTACTCTCATTCTTTCTGCTTGCCATGTGGGACTGCTGCGGTGTTTCTCAAAATAGCTGGAAAGGTATTTTTCCTTATTAGTTCAGTAAGATTTACTTCTCCCTTTTTATTGCACGTTGTACCTTGTACTTTGTACCCCCTCCTGTGCATTTTACGCAAGTGCTGAATAACTTTATTATCCTACTGTATGAGCACTCTCAAGTTTTATTGTTGTCTTTATGAATTTTTTAGTCGTATGTTCAAAGTTACATTCATGCTATCTAATTCTTAGTCGTGCTTTGTGATTGTAGAGGGTAATTATAGCTCATTTTTGCTCTTAGTACTATTGTACTCTATTGCGTAGGTATATAGCCGTAAAATATTGCTCACCTTTTATATTTTTACAGTAGTGACAGAAAGATTGCATTCAATGGATATATTGCTTCTTTGCATCCATTTAACTTTACAAGCGGTATTTTTGGAGAATTTCTAATTGACGTAGGAACTTAAGATTAGGTACCTATCTTAATGCGTCTACATTAAGAACAGGAGCTAATGCCTTCAAGGGTAGAATCTACACGGATTGCATAGTAATTAAATGAGTATAATTCATGTTTACATTTACGTGGGTAATAAATCATGTGATTTACAAAAATCAAAGGAACCCGTAGTTGTTAAATGTGTTTAATATATTTAAACATCAAGCTTTTCAAAGCTCCAAGTAAATGTATTATGATATATATGGTTCGGTTAAATAACTACTATGTATGTTGGTTCTTTGCTACGTTTTACAGATGGAAGTTAGATTGTAAAATGTATTTGTGCAATGTACAGGGTGGCTCATAACCTTTGCCCCCCCATCTACAACCCAAACCAGAAAAGTCGCGCAATCATGTTATAGCAATTTTTGTAGAGAATCTTATTGCGGATCTCGCATAGTAATTAGTTTTAAAATCGGTTCCAAAATAAAAAAGTTATAAATAAAAATCTGAGACAAGGTCGATTTTCAAAAATTGTTATGATTTTTGACCTCAACGGCAAGTCGAACTTCATGCAATCATTGTGGAAATGACTTTAAAAGGGAGCTTAAGACTTCGACTTCATTTTTCAACCCATTCAGCACATTGTTACGGGAAGCTGGATAGCGGAAAAACTGAAGCGGAGTGAAACAGGGGTTAAAAGAAATTGGAGAAAAAGTGAGTCA
>JAQFZC010001187.1:0-33187 GCA_034695205.1 Dicyrtoma fusca
CACTGAATCTCTAGTCTCAATTCTCGTCTCTCGTCCCTGTCCTTCTTCATGCTAGCTCGCACTGCGCAATCGTCGCACTTAATACAAGCTCATTCCATAACTTACATTTAATTCATGCTTACAATAAAACTGAATCTTACAAGTGAGAAGTTCAATGCACTAATACAGACATGGGAGCAATAGAAAAGCAGGGTTACTATAACGCATGCATAATAGGTACACTAATATCCTTTATAATAAGCCACAAACCTTATCACAGAATTAAATTCTGCAAAGTGCATGGGCCTTTATCAAATTCTGTTCTCCACTTTAGTGTCGTATTTAATTTTAACATTCCATATATAATCAGGAACTGCTAAATTGGCCACTACATCATCTTAAAGAAATAAAATGCAATTATTATCCAAGCTAAAAAGCAGAGGAAGAATATTTCAGATTGTTAAGCTATTTTCAGTATTGCAGCTTACTTTTACTGAAAAGCAAGTAAGCACGTTATTTTTTTATTCCACTACATCGAAGAAAATGAACCACAATGGCCTCAGATTTGAACTTAAAGGTAACTGAAACATTGAAACAGTGTAAATGTTGTATCCATAAATATCAAATATACTAGTATTAACGCTAGTTACCAATTGATTTGCAGACACTGAAACTGACTGGGTGACGCCTGATAGATTACAGTTACTCTGTAAACCTGGTGATCACATTGAATTCTACCGTGGGACTGTCTGCCGCTGGCCAATAATGTACTCGGATCAATCAGGCTGGTTTTAATCTTAGAGCAAACATATCTAATCAAAATAAAAATATATCAAAAGTGACTATAGACAAATTGGTTGATGTCGCAAACTGTAGTGACTGCCTTTAACATCGGGTGGTCCGCATCAATAATAAGGCCCAAAGGGCTGCTTTGAAGGGATTGAAAGCAAAATCCGCAGAGGAAGCCATTGCATCGGCAATGGAAGTTGTTAACACCGCTGTTCATTATTATAATTTCATGACGACTAATTGTGAGTACTACTGTTGCTTGTGGAAGTTTGGAAAAGGATGAACGGACCAGTTTAGTAATTAGGTAATTACATACATAGTCATTATACACTAAAACATTACAATTCAATACACAGTTTTTCTTTACCGAAATTATTTACATTTTCAATGAGGGGGTAAAAAAAACTAAATGTAGTCAGAATAAGGGAAATTGTTGCAAAAAATAATTATTAAATGTTTTTGTAAGTATACAAATAGTAGGGAAATAATAGCCGCAGAATTTACCTATTTTGTTTGTGTGACATACTTTATGAATGAATATCTATCTTCACTGAAAAAAGCTTAATACGCTTACTATAAGGTTTTAAATTATTGTAAATGAATGTATTTGTAGGATCAGACTTAAGTAAAAAAAAAAAAAAGATTGATAATTAGCATTATAAATTGTACAGCATGTTTCAAGCCTGTATACGTATGTAAGTTTTTAATTACTTGTGAATCATAGTATGATTTTATCGGCTTGTGTATGTAATGTGCAAACTTATAATATTATTGTGAATTCGTATTATGTATACACAATAATAATTACTTGCAATTACATGACAGATTAATCTGTTAGCTTCGAAACAGATATTGCTATATATTTATCTATAGCACGTTGTCTGATACCATGGCATTTGATTGCTAGAGAGGAAAACTTTATCTTTCACTTTTGGCTTGCATCTAGGTACCTAATCGTTCACAAATATGGAAAACGATTGCACAACGTTTTACTGTGGAAGTTTTAATGGTTAGGAGAACCTTACAGTTACTTAGGTAGCTCCCTGTATATATACGTATTCTGCTCTACAGAGTTACTATTTTCTTTATATAAACCCATTGCTATTTATTATTTCTCCCTCAGTACTCACTATTACCTAACTAAATACGGCCGTGGCTCTCAACTACGACGCACTCATAAAAAAAAGTAATTACCGTAAGTTACTATCATTCCTGTTTAAGGTATAATGTTTCAGCAAGTGTATTTTGAATTAATTACAGTTTCTGTTTCACGAAGGTTCCTTCATACGTTCATACTTCACCTCCGGCTTAAATTAAAGCAGCCATGGGAACAGAGCTTACAGGTCGCCAGCGGAAGACGATCACTTTACTTACAGAACATGTCAAAATTATAAAAGAAATGATCTCAACATTGGAAAAATTGGATGAAGAAGCGGAGAGAATGCGAGTACAATTGAACTATGTGAGGGGTGCTGGTATTGTACTGGGCGCAGCATCGGCTGCCACAACGGCCTCCATTGTTTTTTTCCCGACTGCAGCTCCAGTTCTGTCACCAACTTCAGTGGGGCTCAGTGTGGCGAGCAGTACGATAAAGGCAGGAGCTGACGCAGCGGATGATTTAGCGGGAAATAGGTACTTGCGCAGGTTGTCTGCCTTGCAGAAGAAATACGTTGAATCTGCTGCGGATATTGAAGCCTCCATCACCCCTGACCGTGTCCAGTCCGAGTTTCAAACATTAGAAGATCCGAAAAAGAAGATGATGCAAAGAGGATTGAAACAAGTGGCACTCCGAAATTCCGCTCATCAATTGTGTCTTAACGCGGCAGTCAAGTCTGAAGTAGTTGGCATTACCAATATTGCAAAAACATGTACTACGGCTTTCGATTTACTAACTATAATATCGCCACTTGTGACCGTTGGTCTTTTAGCCTCCGATATTGATGATTTATGGGATAAATGGGATGAACCCCATTTCATTGCAAAGTATATTGAAGACTCCATTAAAAAACTCAGGGCTAACTTAAGACAAGTCGAAGCAGCCATTAATAAACTGGAGTAACCCAGCTGTTACCTACATAGATAACTAAGTAACTATTTATGTATGTACGATACATTCCTATAGTTGACTATTGTTGAAAATTGTTGCAACCTTCAATATTGATTTTCTAATACCAGACGGATCGTTACATAGAATTAGAAACTTACATAAAGTAAACATAAACATTACTTGTTAACTAAAAATAAGAACAAACATTTAAAGGCTTTTTTGTCTATTAAGTAGACCACAATTACTTTTATATCCTACGAAAAGCTAAATAAAAATGGCAGTAGGCCATGTACTTAAGCTGTAACTTGTAGATCATGTGCAATACGATGGGCAGTAGAGAACCACTTGGCACCTTCTCGTAACAAAACATTAGGACTTGGAACTACCTAATAATCTTTTTCACTGATTTACGAGCTGTATTAATGAGCTTAAGCATAATTATTTTAACAAGTTCTAACCCCTTCCAAATAAAGAAAGGACGAAACACTGTTCAAACCTCTTTGCAATGTAGTATGTATTGAGATAGTATCCTAAAATTAAGCTACTTAATGTTAAAATGAAGCTACTTAGTTTTAAAATTATTATGATTTTTAGTATAGTTAGCAAAAATTATCACAATGAATAAAGAAACTCATGTATTAAGTATTACTTTTCATTACACAAGTTGAAACGAGCAACTATACAGTATATGCCTAATACGTATTAGGCACCCTGGTATTAACTCATCTAGGAAAATTGTTATGTAGGTTTTTTAGTAACCCGTCTACGAAATTAACTGGGGATGGGGCGAGCCTTGGACCCTGCATAACGTTTACGACATCTTCCACCTAAAAAACCATAGAATAGAATAGGTATACACATTTTAACCAATACATACGATCGCATTAACAGTTTAATAAGATGGCGTCACATTCAAAGTATGTATTACTATTTTAAATAATACATTGAATGTATACGAAAAGTAAATAGGCACTTTATTTATTTAGTACCTTTACCAAGATAATTTTATTGCAACTATTTTTTCATTTTTATTATATTTTTCCAACGTTGTAGACGACGCCTGTTATAAATTGTTGCATAAGTTCCTTTCAACTATTTCCTTTATTATTTAAAAGTTACTTATTGAATAGCAGTTGCATAAATATGTGCCACCTACTGTTTGGTACTGTGATAGTAGCGAATAAAAAATTTTCATATTGCGGATATTAGGTATTTGCCTTTCAAACTCGGAAATTATTTTTCATATCACAAATCTTGGAATCTACTCGCGTTTATTGGAATCCAATTGTCAATGTCTGCTGTTTGTCAATCTCTAACATTTTTTCTGGCAGAAAGTAAAATGCTGAATGCGAGCGTTCCGAAGCGTAATTAATCGATTGATATTGGAGCTTTTGTAGACTGTATAGAATCTACAATCAAAAGAGCAGTTAATTAGAGACTTACGATGTATACCGTAAAGTAAAAATCATAAACAACTTACAATACTAATAGTATATTGTAGTGTAATGCAAATAATTAAATGATATTTTTATCTTCTGTACGACTGTACGCACACAACAAGCATAAAAGTTATATCTGATTAGTCATTAGTTTTTCTAGTCTGACGTCTTTTACGTCTGTTACGACTCAAATAGGAAAAATCGTAGCTTGCTATTATCATGTTTTTTTCACAAGTGCAGCGATTAAGTTAGAAACGTAGTTCAGTATAATGAACTAGTACATACATGCGAATAATACCATAGCGGGGTTACTACATATAACCTATGTATAATACATAGGTATACTACTATCCTTTAAAATAAGCCACAAACCTTATCACAGAATTACATTCTTTAAAGTGCATGTGCTTTATCAAATAGCCTTTACTTCAGTTTCATATTTAATAATAACATTCAGTCTATAATCAGGAACAGATGCATTGGCCACTACATCGTCGTAAATAAATAAATGTAAAAAAATTATCAGAGCTAAAAAAACATAAATATTACATATATAAAGTTTATAACTTTATAAGCCTTTTTCAATATTGCGGTTTAAAATTACTTAAAAGCACACTATTTTTTTATTCCACTAAAAACTACGCGGAAAATGGATCCCGCTGGCCACAGACTGGGACTTAAAGGGAACTCAAACTTTTCAACTTAAAGGAGTGTTTGCAAATGTAAGATCTATAAATTAACTTAACTAATAAATAGACTGCAAAAACCCCATTGACTTGCAGATGCTGAAACTGACTGGATGACGCCTGACCGATTACAGTTACTCTGTAAACCTGGTGATCTCATTGAATTCTATCGTGGGACTGTCTGTCACTGGGCGATGTACTCGGATCTACCTAGCTACGTTTATAATGTTAAAGCAAACACATCTAGTCAAAATAAAACTATAGCAAAAGTGACTATGGACAAATTGGTTGACGTCGCAAACAGTAGTGACTGCCCTGAACATCGTGTGGTCCGGATCAATAATAATGAATATGGATTGAAAGCAAAATCCGCAGATGAAGCCATTGCATCGGCGAGGGAAGTTGAGGACACCTCTGTTCACTATTATAATTTTATGACGACTAATTGTGAGTACTACTGTTGCTTGTGGAAGTTTGGGAAAGGATGGACAGACCAGTTTAATAGTTAAATATCCCGTCCACATACCAAAACTTTGCATAGGTAGGCAAAAAAAGGGGAATTGTGGCAAACAAATAATAATGTACATATGTATATTTTTATACCTATGTATGGCTTAGTTTTTTCTTAAATATTGTAAAATGTATTTATAGGACCAGACTGTAATAAAAGTATTGTAGGTAGGTACAATGTATAAAATTGAAATTGTCAATAGTTGCAATTGTTTGGAATGTACGTCCTTACATTACTTTATAAGTACAAAGTAGAACATAAATATGCATTTAATTTCTAATTGTATCAGATGAACGCTACCTACGTCATGTCAAAAAATACTTTTAGTGTCAAGACTGAGTCACAAACAGGTTTTTTATTACTTGTGAATGGTAGTATGAATGAATTTATGGATCCAATTCGTCGGAAAATTTTAGTTATTGAGAATTCCTATAATATACATAAATACAAATGTATAAGCTTGCAATTAGATGGCTGGCAGATTAATGTATATAGGAAGGTATATTACACTGGGGGGTATAGCTATCCGCTTCGAAACATACATTGCTGGTCATCTTCACAACACGCTATCGGATATGTACCATGGCCATGGCGTAATATTTAAAAAAAAATTTGACAACTTTATCTTTCAATTTAGCTTGTTTTTATAGGCAGTCCTTCTAAAATACTCACTAAAAAACGATTGCAGAACGTTTCACTGCAAAATTGAAAGATTAGGAGCTCCTTGGGGTGAAGTTACCTACCTCCCTGTATATTCTGCCGTAGCTACACTGCACCGTTTACTTTCATCCCTCAGTGCTCGTCAGCAAGCGCATCGAGCTTCAACATTCCAACTCGTTCCTACCTAAAAATAAACCGCGGCTCTTAACTATGTATTTGGACTCATAAGTCAAGAAATAATTAAAGTAAGTTACTATTACTGCTGCCTGTTAAGTAGTGTTACCAAAATTACCATCTTAAGTTTTGAATTTCAACAGCAAATACATATATTTTGGAATAATAACTAATTAATAATTACAACTTTGTTTTACTTAATTTTCTGGTTGGTCAAGTTCCGGTTTAAATTAAAGCAGCCATGGGAACAGAAATTACAGATCGTCAGAGGAAGACGATCACTTTACTTACGGAACACGTCAAAATTATAAAAGGCATGATCTCAACATTGGAAAAATTGGCTGAAGAAGCAGAACGAATGCGAGTAAATTTGAACCGTACGAGGGGTGTTAGTATTGGACTTGGTGTTGCATCGGCTGCCACAACGGCCTCAATTATTTTTTTCCCGGCTGCAGCTGGGTTTCTGTCACCAACTTCCGTTGGGCTTAGTGTGGCGAGCATTGGGACAAAAGTTGGAGCTGATATAGTGGATGATTTAACGGGAAATAGGTACTTGCGTAGGTTGTCTGACCTGCAGAAGAGATATGTTGAATCTGCTGCGGATATTAAAGCCTCCATCACTGCTGACCGTGTCCAGTCCGATTTTCAACGATTAGAAGAGCCAAAAAAGAAGATGATGCAGAGGGTATTTGAACAAGTGGCACTCCGAACTTCCGCTCATCAACTGTGTCTTAACGCAGCTGTTAAGTGTGAAATAGTCGGCATAACCAAGATTGTTGAAACCTGTACTACGGGCTTTGATGTTTTTACTAAAATATCGCCATATGTGACAGTTGGTCTTTTAGTCTCGGACATTGATAATTTATGGGATAAATGGGATGAGCCACATATAATTGCAAAGTATATTGAAGAGTTTCTTAAAAATCTCAGGGGCAACTTGAGAATAGTCAATGAAGCCATTAATAAACTGGAGTAACCCTAGTGTTACCTACACAGGTACCTACTTATGTATGTATGTATGATAAATTCCTATGGTTGACTGTTGATCAGCAACAAGAGTACATATGTAATTGTGACAGATATTAATATATTAATATGAGGCGTATCCTTTCCACACCTACGGGTATATAATTAAATGCATAGCGTTCTGTAAACAGGGACGGATTCAAAAATTAAAAAAATAAATTCGTACTTTTGAGTGACCAAAATAAAGTTAATTCAAATCTATACCTAACAGCACGCATAATACATATTAAGTAATCCAGTTAATTTCTATATATTATCACGCTAGTGAGACTAGTTACAAAAGTAAGTAGCGATGGTTTAGGTACTTTTGTCGTGTTGATGTTACAGAATAACTTTGACCTTGACTGCAATGAAAGACATGAGACAGCCACACTGAGCTGTGTACAACTTTCAATTAAAGTTCTCGGTTTATTATACATACATATCTGCAAGCAGTACATATTACCTCATGGTAGGATAGGAACAGATAAGAGAGACTGGTTTTCGCGGATGGTGTTTTGTAGGATACTAGGATGACAATTCCAAAGTTCAGCGTCTGCGAAAAAGGGCAAATAAATCAGTCTAGAAGATGTAAATGTAAACACAGTGAAACTTACCAGTTAGATTTAGTCATAGAAAGATTACTCGCACTTACAAAGCAGGGAAATTCCATGCCAACTTTCTTCTTTTCATAGCTAAAGGTTTAAAAAAAATACAGTAGAACAATGCTATGTATGGAACCCATGGTAGTATTTTAATTTCTCCGATCATTTTATGTAATCGAAGTATCGAAGGCAATTTAAAGAGTACATATGTTATTAAATTCGTCGATTTCGAATCGGTAAGAAGCAATCAAAGATTTCGCTATTTTCGCTAATCTGACAAAATTCGTCCAACAATAGCATATGTATGTCGAATAGGGTATAAGAAATGTTGGTCACAATTTTCATTTCGTTGGTCCTGTTGGTTCAAAGTTTATCTTTTTTTTTGAGAAATAAAATTTTAGCCAATTTTATTGCTTAGCACTAGAGACTAGTTAGCGTAAAACTTCGGAGGTCGAAGGTCAACGGAGCTATTTTTCCAAACTCGCTCAAAATTTGTTCTTTGATTTTTCAAAATATTTAAGTCCGCCATTTATTAGCTTTAAATGGAACTCTGATTCTAAGATCAAAGTGGAATGGAATTTCCCTGATAATGTACTTGATTTAGCAGTGTTTATACAGATACACCTACTTATGCTTCAAATTAATTTGGCTCAATTCCAACGCATATTCTTAGACATGTGTAAGGCAGTTGCTGTAATACACTCTACATAGCATAGGTACTTTCTTAAACGTAATTACTCTGAATCGGGTAAAAATGTAGCGATAGCGTAGTTTTGCAGCGCAAAGTATAGTGTTCAGCTCATTTCAATTCTGTTCAACATTGCCTTAACATCACCAAATTACTCGGACCTCGTTTACCGATCCCTGTATGTATAACTACAGAAGGCACAGTAATTGCCAGTAGTAAAACGCCATTATTGCCGTATTGCCGCAAATTTTACAATATTAAATTAGGTATTGTCAGCCCAGTAATTACAACCATATTTAACTCTAATCGTAAGTAGGCAATTACAAATATATGCCAGCAGTGCTAGAGCATTATTGAGCTGTCATTGAATTGATAAAACTTACAATCAATAATATTAGTACCTAAATATGGCATTCCCATTCGCCGGTGGCCCTAGTCCACCCATACTACGTACATAGGATGAGGATGGAAATAGAAATTAGTGATGATGAAAATAATTTGCTCACCGTCCAGCGTGCAGTCCAAGTAGGGTTGGTAGGTAAGCTCCAAACTTTTGCCGACTGTTCATCGTTTGTGGTTAAAATTATTTTTAAATAAATAAATTGCTAATAATAATGCTAATAATAATATTAATAATGTTGCATTTTAAGAATTCAGTTCAAAAACAATATTAGCAATAATACATTCAATCAGATTATTTGCGTATTATTCAAGAACACAAATGTTACGAGTTCATTAATTAATTGCTTTTATTTTTCAATCTTCAAAAACAAGAAACTTGAACTTTAATACATAGATAGTGAGTTTAAACAGTTTCAGTAACTGCTTAAAATCAAGCCATCTTTAGAATCAAGCGCACCGGTTCAATACTTGATCACTTGGATTATTGTTACTAAGTAATTAGGCGAGCCCTAATGTTTATAAACACTTATTGCCAAAAAAAAACAACTTTAAATTACACTCAAAATAATTCATTGCAATATTTCGCATGTAATTATAGTAAAACCTCTCTAATTGGTTCGTCAAGGGAGCTACGAGTATGCATTACTAGCAAGAGACGCTCCGCTTTCAAAAAATGCTCGTATCCAAGGATGCTAAAGAAGCCATCGCAGCTGCCAAAAACGTTGTGGACTCTTATGGCGCACATGGGTTTCTGACAACCAATTGCGAGTACTACTGTTGCTTGTGGAAGTTTGGACAAGGATGGACAGATCAGGTTATACATAATAAAAATAGATTATCACTAAATACTACGAAGACATTACAAAGACAAATAGCATACTATACTATATATATGTACTATGTGCGTACCTATTCAATTTTTCATTAAAAAGTAGTCAAGTTTGCAAAGTGGTAATATAAAACCCTATGCCAATTTTAGCGAGGTTGCAGAAAAGGCAAAGCGTTGGAGTTTTAATGAATCGTAATAATAATTATCGTCAACAATTTTATTTTTACAAATATTTGTGGCAAGTGAATTTACATTATGGCTGCTTAATTGTAAAAATATCTTAGGTATCTATACTTTCATATTTGATGCACATGCTGAACTGCCATTCAATATATAATTTTTAAGTGCATACATAAGTAATGATAAAGGAAGTTGTTGATCGAACGTTGCGACAATTTACTGCCGTCATCTTCTAAATCGTTGGTATAACCTGCCAAAATCACAAAGAAAAAATACTGATATTAAAACTATCAGTTGTTTGCCTAAATGTATTAAATAAATATCCTACGCCTAGGTACCTGTCTGCATCTCTACACAACAATGAGCTAATTACCTGATCTGACCATCCTTGTCCATACTTCCATTTGCAGCAGTAGTACTCGCAGTTAGTTGACAGGAAACCGTACCGAACATGCGTATTTAGGACCTTCCTTGCAGCTGCTATGGCAACCGACTGTGGAACTGCCTTGAGCCCCTTCAGAAATGCATTGACTCCCTGATTATTAATCCGAGCAACCCGGTGATCAGGAGATTCTCCGGAATTGGCAACATCCGTCAAGTTTCTTAAAGTAATTCTTGCTGTCGTATTGCTTTTATCTTCCGCATCGATATTAAATACTTTCCCAGGCTCGTCCGAGTACATAGCCCAATGACAGTACTTTCCACGGTAGAATTCAATGAGGTCACCAGGTTTGCATTTGGGCACTAACTTCTCCGGAGCCATCCAGTCAGTTTCTTGATCTACAAAGCGTGATTAAGTATTCTAATTAATTAAAGCATTAAAAACAAATATAATTGATAAATAACAAATAATTAAGTTCAACTTACTTTTGAGTCCTCTCATCCCTGCTGCTGCAAATACTTCAATGCCACCTCCCATACATGCCATTGTCCGTGTTTTGATTGTGACTGAATAGCAATTTTCAAAGCTGCAACTCTTTCTTATTTTATTTATTCCAATTTATTTATTTACACGCTTTGGGTTGACACCAGGCGAAGCTCACTGAGCAAATAGACGAAAAGAATGCACACACCACAAACTAAAACTCACTACATAGTCAGTCCAACTAATGCTGAGCCCAGTAAAGCATTGCAAGAAATAAAAGTGAATCCAAATACAACCCAAACTTTACGCAATAGGAGTCAGTTAATTTGTACAGATTGACGCTGTTTACAAGTACTTAGGTATGTAGCGATGGTTTGGGTACTCTGGTTGTGTTGATATTACAAGCAGCTTTGACCTTGACCACATAGCAAGGTATAAACTACACTGAGCTGTGTATGTATAACGTTGACATAACGTTTGCTATTTATTATTGTATCTGCACCTAGTAATAGAAGGTACCTATTTAGAAACTGATATAAGATAAAGAGTCTGGTTTTCTCGGATGGTGTTGTGTAGTGTGTAGGATGAGCTTGTTAACAGTCAGCGTCTGCAAAAAGTCAAAAAGTGGCAAATAAATCAGACTATCTAGAAGATGCAAAATGTAAGCATAAAAATATTACTTTGTACTTAGAATTTATCAGGGAAATTTCATGTCATACGCTTTATATTTGTCATTTGCTGTCCAATCTTATCGTATTATTGCTGGTCCTGTCTTCGCCCAATGCAGGTCCTACAATTTTACTTGCTATAAGTTGGCCCATGTTTTCGTCGTCCTTATCCCATCAATTCTTCCTTGAGCAGAAGCACCAGAAGAACTGACAAGAATTCCAATTTGGTGAAACTTCAAAACCTCAACTTGTCTTTATGCTTAGAAATACGTTACAGCTTGTTTCACTGAAAATTATATAGAAGAGTGCGACGCTACGAATTTAGAGACCATAATAGAATTTTAATTACGACAAGGACTGTAAAGTTTAGAAGTACACGTTTTATTAAAACCACCGATTCTAAATCAGTAACAAACAATTAAAGATGTTTTCCCGCAAAACTTGCCAAAAACACATACATACGAGAGATTGAACATAAGAAGTGTTGGTTACAATTTTCGTTGTTAGCCTTGTTAGGCTACGTTAACTTAAATGGTTTCATACTTTCCATTGAAATAAAATAAAGACAATACAGAATTATGTATGTAAAGAAATAGTAGAGCTTTTGCTTCAGTATGATACATTGGTTCATGCTGGGAGAACAAAAATGAGGAAAGTATGTATGAGCGAGCCCATAGCATGAAAAATGTTGGAACCACATTTGGCAATGTGATGGGACCAAGTTGGACGTCGATGATTATAGGACCAGAAAGGAAAACTATATGAAGCATGGCACGGAATTTCTCTGATACAGTTGTTCTTGCGTTCTTTAAAACATGTTATAAAATTGTACTTTCGTACGTACCGATACATAAGTAACTTTCTTTGAGCCTGTGACTTATAGATTAACCAGCTTTGAAACGTTTTGAAATCGTTGCGATGTGTGTCTTATTCTACGAAATAAGTTGTGCGTGTAGTAAAATGCTGATCTGCCTTCCCATTCAATTAATTCTCGTAGTCGTACAAAATGATGTCACAACTACGAGGAAGGAATTTAGATGAAAAACTAAAAGCCAACTTAAAAGCTCATACTGAAAGGAGTTTTGCGTTGCAAAGTGCAAAGTAGAGTGTTCAGTTCGATTCTGCTCTATCCAGCCTCAACACCACCAGTCCTTATTTTCCGCATTTAACGATCGTTGTAACTGTAGAAGGTACATTTTACTATAATAAATGAGATTTATTTTCAACCGAGTTGAGACAATAACGATTTACGTATTATATGTTTCTAAGCAATCATTTGTAATTATATGTTGTAGTGATAGTGGATGTGCAAGCTACTACTGAATTCTTCTGACTTTCAATTAGTAAACTCAACCATGTTCGGGATTAATGGTCCACTTGGAACGATGCTAGGGAGGATGGCAGGGCTCAAAGGTGAGGGAAATGCGTTACATTTTTATGTATATATTCAAAGGTAGGTTAAAATTACACACTAACTGATTCACCTCAATATTTTCCTTGTTCAGTAAAACCAGTATAAAAAACATGTGGTTGGTGAAGGGAACTACATATTTTTGTTATTTGTAGACGCCGAAACTGACTGGATGACTCCAGAGAAATTAGTTCTTCAATGCAAGGCGGGTGACCTTATTGAATTTTTCCGTGGCAAGTACTGCCACTGGGCAATGTGCTCAGAAGATTCAACCTACGTCTATAATATTGATGCAGAAGATAAAAATAATACGACGGCAAGAATTACATTAAGGAAACTAGTTGACGTCGCCAATACTGGAGACACACCCGGCCACCGTGTCGTTCGTATTAATAACAAAACACTCTCTGCTTCCAAAAAATTACTCATGGCAAAGGATGCTAAAGAAGCCATCGCAGCAGCCAAATTAGTTGTAAACACTTATGTCAAATATGGGTTTTTGTCAACTAATTGCGAGTACTACTGTTGCAAGTGGAAGTTTGGACAAGGATGGACAGATCAGGTTAAACACAATAGGCATAGATTAAGTACTACTAAATACTACTACAAGCACAACCAGTTACGAAGACTTTTTCGCAAAGCAAGTTAAGTCTATAATAAACGTCAATGTTTCAAAAAGAACGATTTTCCAGACAACAGTAATGAAGGAAACGTTTTTTAAAATCAACATGCCCACAATCACAATATTAGCAGCGTCCACCCACGTTGTGTGATTTGTATAAAAATATTAAAAAATATTTTGCTTTAGAATTAGGTAACCTAACTTGTTTTACAAAAAAATACGACTTCTGAACAAATCTTTAAAAATTGTTTTGGTTACCTTTGACCTCCAAAGCACTTAATTCATAACAAAAAACGTAACTAATCTCTAGTTCTAAGCTAAAAGATTAGGTTAAAAGCTTGTTTTTTGAAAAAATGAATCTACACCTAGGTAACTGGTTTTGCCAAGACACGCTTCGTATAAAATAATTATTTTATTTAAAGTAGTAACAATTGGAAAGTGACGGCATTTTATTAAACTTTTAGCGATTACATTGCTTAAAGTTATAATATATGATTTTTTAGGTAGAAGATGTTGGAAACGTTCTGCAGCCTCCAAGGCTCTTTCCTTCCCCATCGGATATGATAGGTGGGATGGTGAATAACCTGCTATCTAACAATTTTCGCAGGTAGCAAATACCAGGGTGGCTCATGCAGACAGGACCATGTGCATAGTTCCTCTTGTGTTACTGTAGTGCTTATTACATGAGTTCCTTTACTCATTTTGTTATTTTTTGGCAGCCAAATTAAAAATCATAGTTTTAAAATCAAGTAGCTTAATTTCAGGACCTTAATACTAAATTGCAAAGAGGTTTGATCAGTGTTTCATCTGTTATCTGGATGGGGTCAGAACTCGTGTAAAAAAAATTGTTGCTTACTCTACAAGCACTGTTTTATTAAATGAAGGTGTCACATGGTTCTGTACAGCATTGTGCATGGCCTACAATTTACAGCTTAAGTATATAATTTTAAGCCTACGGTCCTTTAGTTAGCGTTTCGTTCGAAATAAAATTCATTAAATGCTATTTAATAGAAGTAAATCCGTTAAATGATTATTGTTACTTTTAGTTATTACTTACTGTACATATGATTGACTGTTTTACCATGCAATTTTGACAACTTTAAATGAATAAAAAGTTTTTGTTTACCGATGGAGGGGTATTCAATCTACATATATGGCTGGTATTGAAAGGAACCAAGATAAGCTTCATCATGCATAGGTTTTAAATCAACTTCTCACTCTAAGGAACACCGTAATCATTCTATTGATAGCCTGTTATTCAAAAATTGATCAAGGGTTGAGCATCAAAATTAAACGATAGCTTAATGCAGTGGGGCCTACAATTCTTTGGAAATTGTACACAAGAAATACCCACAAAGATGCAACAAATTATCCGGAAAATTCAATTAAGTGAGCAAGCCTTTGAACGTTTTTAAATCGTTACGATGTTTCTGTTAATCTGCGAAATAAGTTTCCCAGGTCCAAAAATGCTGATATGACTGCCTATTCAATTAATTCTCGCATAAATGATGTCACCACTAGAAGGAATTTAGTTAAAAAATAAAAGCAACTTCTAACTTGTACTAAAAGCGGTCTTATAGTGCAAAGTAGAGTGCTCAGTTCTATTCTGCTCTGCATTGGTAGAACTGTCTATCCTCAGCATCAACCTTCCGTATGATAATTACAGTAATATCATACGTACAATAATAAAGTAAAATTCTATTTGACTGGCTGGGAATTTGAATTTTATGACATGAACAGAGCATCATTATCACCCCCGTAGAGACAATAATTGTTTATTGTGTATTTCTAAAGCATAGTGGCAGCGTGCTTGTGTAAGCTTCTATTGAGCTCTTCCAACTTACAATCAAATCAATTATTAAAAATAGCCATGTTCAGTTCTAATGGTCCACTTGGACCGTTACTAGGGATAATGGCAGGGCTAAGAGGTGAGCAAAATATAAGCTACGTTTTAAAACATATTCAAAGAAAAGTTTAAATTGCATACTAGGTTGCAATATTTCCCTTAAACAGTAAAATGTCTCTATAGTGGAAAGGTATTACTTATTGTTAGGAAAGGTATCACTGTCAAGTTCGAATTAATAAAAGGCAGGCTCCGCTTCCAAAAAATGGCTCAAGGCTAAGGACGCGGAAGAAGCCGTCGCAGCTGCCAAAAAAGTAGCGGACACTTATATTAAACATGGGTTTTTGAAAACTAATAATTGCGAGTCTCATTGTTGCATGATGCGGTTATGATGCATTCTAAATGTTTTCGGGACTCATTTTTAATGGCATTTGGTAGAGTGTACTTCAAAATTGAGGAAATTCCATTCCATTTTAGTCCTATTGCTGTTGGCCTGGCCACAATTTCCATCGTTAGCCACGCTACCTTCCGGAGCCCAATTAGCATGTTACTTTTCATTAAAACACGTTGTACATGTACTAATTGTTATAAAAATATTGGGCAGTGGTCA
This sequence comes from Dicyrtoma fusca, assembly GCA_034695205.1. NCBI lineage: Eukaryota > Metazoa > Arthropoda > Collembola > Symphypleona > Dicyrtomidae > Dicyrtoma > Dicyrtoma fusca. The sequence continues at coordinate 16,014 of JAQFZC010001187.1, forward strand.
TGTGTGTACTATTTGGACTTGCAAGTTAACCAGCTAATTAAAGTTTTGAAATCTCTGCGATGTGGCTCTTAATAATATAATAAGTAAGTTCTGCACGGAATACAATATGCTGGTCTGTCAACACTTTCACTTAATTCTGTCTAATTCTAGCTAATTAACACAGCTGGAACGGAGAGAGAAGAAATGCTATAATTAAATATTAGCTGTAGATCACTACTTTTTTCGTTTTGCATAAAATATACGGGCAGCAAAAAAAGACAACTGGAAAGATAGTACTAGACGTATGTACAAATACTCTTGTCTTGCAAAGTGTAGTGTTCAGTTTAGTTTAATTCTGTTCAATTCTGCCGGTTCAAACCACCATCAGTCTATTCGGACTTCATTTAAAGATCAGTCTTTCCTACTTCAGTTGCCACAATTAAAGAAAATTCACGCAAGTAAAATATCGCTATATTGGCTGCTGTTTTTGCTATTAGCTAAATCAGGTTATTCTTAATCCAGTAAAGGCAGTGCAACAGCTTTTGTGAGCTACTATTGAATTCCTCCAACTTACAACAAATGTAGCAATGGTTATTTTCGGTTTTAATCATCTACTTGGAACAATCCTTAAAGGAAAAAAAGGTAAAGGAAATAAGTTGCATTTTCATACATAAAGATATTTAAATTATATTCTACAACAATGCATTACATTATATATATATTTGTTCCCTTGAACAGTGAAATCTCTTTGTAGTGGTCGGAAAGGTTTCATTGGAGTTACTTTATTTATTACATGTTGTATATGGGACGACCGCCAAATCGACTTAATGAATAAATTATTATTATTACTTTATTTATTGCGTATTTATTTGGGATATTTGTAGACGCTGAAACAGACTGGATGACCCCAGAGAAATTAGCTCTTCAGTGCAAACCTGGTGACCTCATTGAAATTTGCCCTGGGAAATCCCGTCAGTGGGCAGTGTGCTCGAAGGATCCAGCCTACGTCTTTAATGATAATGCTGAAAATAAAAATAGTATGAGGGCAAGAATTACATTAAAGAAACTAGTTGACGTCACAAATGCTGGAGACACACCCGGTCACTGTCAAGTTCGAATTAATAACAAGGCACGCTCTGCTTCCAAAAAATGGCTCAAGGCTAAGGACACTGAAAAAGCCATCGCAGCTGCCAAAAAAGTAGCTGACTCTTATGTTGAATACGGGTTTTTAAAAACTAATAATTGCGAGTACTATTGTTGCAAGTTGAAGGTACTTATACGAGCACTAACAACATATTATGAAGAATATTTTGGTTGAAAGAATTAAGCCTATCTGCATAAAATAAATAAAATAACTCATTTTTCAAAAAGTGAACTTCCCAAACTCGTTCTGCCAAAAAAACTAAGTGTATTCAATTTCAATCGCTTATTTAAAACAGTATTTGGAAAATTGTGCTTTTGTCTGGTTACTCTTTTATTGCTATAGATGACATTGAGTAATAAATAATAATAATAATCTGTGATTTTTTAGGGCGATGACGTGGACAAAGTTCTGCAGGGTTACAATCGACTCCGTAGTTCGTACTGTAGACGTGATTATGAAAAACGTACTATTTCGCAATTTCGGCAGTTGTTATAGTAACGATTTGTTTGTTAAAAGTTGTGTAAAGTGATAGGAAGTGACATTCAGTGGAAAAAGAATGCAACTCATTCCGAAAGTATAGATATAATAATCATCTTTTAGTTTAGCCCAAATGTTACATTAGAGCTACCAAAACATTAAAATAAATTCAACTTTCAATTAAATGCACAAAAAGCGGAATGTTTTCATTCTACAGGAAATAATTATTTTATGTATTACTGATTCGAATGTAATGCGTTGCCTCGTACCGTCGGCACGATTTGCTCGGTTCGTTTTGTGTTACTACATATAGTAAGTAATCAATGCATATAGATATAACGTAATTCAGCCTTCAGATCTCAGGATTTTATTTCATTTTATACGCCTAATAGTAATGTAGGTATACACAATTCATTTCAAGCACCTCAACAAATCTTAGGAATAGAATTAAACATTTCGAGAAGTATAATAATATAGACACCTACTCTTAAGTTAGTAACATTACATTAGAAACTTTGAGAGTTAATTAATTCTAATCAGAATCTGAATTAAATATAATTTTATAACATAATAGAATATATTATATAATTAAACATTATGTATACATATTTGTGAAGTGTTAAGTATAAATTATCACTAAAGGCATTTACTTAATTTCAGAATGAGGCTCAGTTCTTCTCACACTTGAGGCTTTGCTGATACTTAAACATTAAACATTACAATATAAAACCATGGAAACACACTGGTACTTTGACACATTCTACCAGACACATGACCCGATAAAAGCAAATACACTTACAGCTAATTGTAAAATAATAATATTATTAAAAATATGACAGGGCGCATTTAAAAAATAAAATATAAATGCACTGAACGCAGTTGGTGTAAACTCAACACAGTAAATCGTAGTATACAACGAGTAAAATAGGAATAAACAATACGCACTGCAAGTTTCTTTCAATAAATACTTCAGTTGCTAACTTTAAAACCTAATTGTTACAATAATGTCACAACTTCCACAGATTTTCAAAACCAACTTCAGATAACTCTCAGACCTGCAAGATCAAGCAGTATGTAGACCCACAGCAATCATTAGCCGTTCAGTTTAGTAAATTAAACTATGCCTGGCAATCTTCCTCCGCTTCAATGGGCTATAAATCCATACAAACACAAATAAAACAACATGCAATTAATTACGTTTCGCTCACAGAAAGCCTACAGCATAGAGGGAAGTAATTATAAATAATAAGCACAATTCCATGGGTCCTAACAATACAAAATGAATCCCATATGTATTTGTATACTAAATAATTAAGTTGGAAATTGAAAAATAAACTTACACGTAGTAGGAGTCAGTAGTATCCAGATGTGTTATTATTAAATGTTTTTCCAATGCGCATTGATCCTTAAAATATTTCTGACATCTAGGGCATTTGAGTCGTTCAGCAGTTGTATGGGAAATCCTATGTCGGACCAATACACCTGGAAATCCACCAAAAATAAAAATTAAATCATTTCTTTGATACACTAATGAGCCCAAAGTTTATACTTGTAACGGCTCTATTCACACAAATACTAAAAAAATCATTTAAGATCCATTCATCCCCCATACCTTCATGCCAAAAGGTTTTCGGACATTGGTCACAGTAATAAAGTCTCTTCTCCAAGTGTACTTTCCTCTCATGCTCCAAGAGTTCAACGTGGAGCTGGAAAGCTTTCGGACAGAGAATACATTCCCACATCGGTTCGTCAGAATGCACCTGTCGGTAGTGAGCTAGCATGTGATCTACAAGAGTACAAAAAAAACACAATGAAATAAGTTAATCTATCAAAAATCAAATACACCTGATCTACCACCAACAGAAGTTAACTTCATTTTAGTTGACAACGTGATAATTGATAATTAATTACAAATTACAATATTTGTGTTCCACCAAAATACAGTGTTAAAATAGAATATAAACGGAAACTTACACCGAAAGTCGAAAGTACGGTTGCAACACCTGATCCTACACCTGTGACGTTTGACCCTATGAGCTTTTCTATGATAGTAGAGCCCTTCGGGTCGAAGGAAAGTTCGTAGGCACCGATGACATTGTGTGCCCGATAGTTCCTCTTCTGTATGGGAACATTCTCGGCTGTCACTGGACTCGTGGTCAGGGTCAGGGCTGTCACGGTCCATCTCCGTTAAAGTCATTATCATTTATTAGATAAGTTGGTAAAGTAATAAGAGTAAATATTAATTCAAATATTTAAAAGAAGAACGGAGAAGTACTTGAGTTACTTCACTGATGCAACAACTAAAGACAATTAAAAAAACTAATTATAATTCTTGAAATAGCGACAAAACTGACCAAACTGTCAAACTGTCAACTGTTGATTCTCAATATCAACTATTCGAGTTGAAAGGAAGGATTGTAATTCTTTGAAATGGAAAATAGTAGCTTAGCGTTAGTTGTTAGTACCTACAACCTATAAATTATATTTTTTTCAGTAAAATGCTTTTTTATTTTTACTAGTGACAATAACGTTGAATGTAATTTATAAAGGTGAGTTAATTTTAACTGACTATATAGTGAGTGAGTTTTGAAGATGTTTTATTTAGTACCTCTAGTTCTAGTAGCTACACAGAGAAGAGAAATATAGGAAAGCTTCCGTCCGTGTCGAGGATTCCTTCAACTGAAGCAGAGCTGGGACGTCAACTGTTAATTCGGTCAACGGTTAATGGTCAACTGTCAACTGTCATCCGTCCGTAGGTAACTTATTCGTTAGTTCAATTAATAATTACGAATGACGAGTTGTCGTTTTCGTTGTAAGTTAAGGCGGGCAGTAAGTTTAGTTATGGCTTGGTTCGTTTGACAGACTTGACCGATTTTGAATTTATTTGTAGTGTAATAATTAAATATGCAAAACTAAAACTATTCAGTGATGGCTGTAATGGAATTTCCCATTTCCCTTTCTATAGCTATTACTTGACATTGACAACTGATCGACATCTTATGTTCAACTTACTTCAGTTAGGTACTTTCTATATTACTGTTGAAGTTGGAAATAGGAAAAAAAAAGTAACGCAGGGGTAGTCCAGGGAAGGGGACAGTTGACAGTGACAGAAGCCTTATTGTATCATTCCAGTCATTATTATTAGATTTTGTTTATTTAGGTACCTACATACATAGTTGGACTTGGAGTTTTGAACTCATTCATTATCTGTGGTCCGTCGGCTATTCTTAATGCCAGCTTTAGCTATCTACTATCTGGGGACTGGTGGACTGGTGGCTCTCTCGTATGATTCACTATTAGACCTTGATTTCACTTGCAGGTTTAACCATGGTTAACTTTAACTATAGTTAGTTTATCCATGATTAGCGTGTAAAATTCGCACTAACCATGGATAAAAACGATGGTTAGTGGGGATTTCACGCGCTAATCATGGATAGACTAACTATAGTTAAAGTTAACCATGGATAAACCTGCACGTGAAATCAAGGTCTTAGTCAGTTTGTTTTGTTTTATTATCAGTTACAGCATCTTGTACTTGAAACATATGTAGATATACGTACAACGAGGATAATTTACTTGTTATGACTGTCAACTGTATGTAATAATTACTGTGCTTTTTGAATACGTATTTCTGCCTGCCTGTCTATTTTCTTTTATTTGGTAGTATCGTTTAAGTAAATGATGGAAGCCTTGACTAGTGACTATAGTGGATTGAATTTATGGTTAAATAAGCGGGAAGTTAATTGCATCAATTATTATGTTATTCATTGTAAAGCTTAGGTTTGTTGATACAATAGCAATGAAATAATAATCAGTTTATGCCCCCAATATTTACAGATATAGATACTCCACATATTTGGGGAGCGATAAAGGGATGACGGTGAGAACTCATATGACGAATGACGAGGAGGAGCCAGTCCAAGTCTACGCTTTGCAGAAGGTATCACCTATTGAAAGAATTCCATAATTTTCCATTATATATTCGTTTTAGTCAATAGTTCAAAAGATAAAAATGGACTCAAAATTTTCCATGCATATTGTCTATTGTGTACAATTATTACATAGTTTATAGCTAAAGCGTAAAAGGTACCTGAATTCTGCTCAATCCAGCCGAGATAGTAGACGGGCTGAGTGTAGACCCCTGGGGTGTTTTTTTCTGCGCAACCAAATCCAAAGCTAACTACTCCGATGGCGATCCGTTTTCCGGTGGATCCATCAGCCCAGTCCAAGCTCCCACCACTGTCAGCCTAGGGTCGTTGAATGCAAAAGGGCAAAATGCGAAAAATAATATTAGATGGGACAAAACGATGATTCGGGGCAAAATCGTCTATATTTTTCTTATTCGCAAGTATGTAAGCACGACGAAGTAAGCAGATGCATACATCTTTTTCTTTTGTACTTATTTACCTGCTGATTTAACTGATTTGAAACTCTTTGTTACCTGGCAAGTATCTGCATTGTCTCGGTAAGCACAAATCATTGTATCTGTGATTTCCACATTTCTTCCAGCATAAGTTTGCCGACAGTGCTGAGTGGACTGAACGCCCAAATCCACCTTCCGTAAAACATTCGACCTGGGTCCAGCGAAGTAGGTGGTTCCCCATCCAGAAGCAGTCGCGACCCGATTGTCGAATGTTTCGCTCGTGTATTGCCATGGGAGACAGATGGGCTGGATATTTTGACTGAAAGTGAGGGGACGGCTAAGATGAAGAAGTGCAATGTCATTGTTCTGATTCGTCTTGTTGTACTGGGAATTGGCCATTATTCGATCTATGGTAATCGTTACTCCTTCAGTCCTTATATCATGAGCGCCAACAACTGCGGAAATCGCCTCTCCAGGTGGCAGATTGTCCTTATCCACACAGTGGGCTGCGGTCATAAGCCATTGGGAACTAATGATGGTGGCCCCACAGAATTGACCCGTGGATGGGGTTTTAAGAGCCACTCTCCATGGAAACTCTGCCCGTTGAGCCTCCACCCCTCCAACAATCCTTCTTTGCTACAGTAATTATTGAAATTTTAAAATTATTAGTTACACTTTAAAAAATTTAATTACGTTTGTTATATATCGGAAATGTATAAATTATGTATAGAACTTACAGCTCCAGAAACTCCACAACTGCACGGAACGGGCAGGACCTTAACGGTACATCTGTACTGATACCGAAAGTTGGATAGGGGGTTGGAGGCATCGCTTTTAAATCCGATAGCCAGCTGATTGGATTGCGTATTTTGGGGCGATATTTGTCCCTGGCCGCAGGCATACCGACGATCTCCAAATTGTGGATCTCCACTCAACGACCAGAAGAACATGTCAAATTGACAATTCTGAGAAGCTTCCACATTGAAATCTCCATTCGCGCATGAAAATTGCATAAATGTCCCCCTTGGGGAAGAAATGATGTAGCGGCAGTTCAGATTATTGTAATAATCTTGGGGATAGTTTTCCGATGTCAAATTTACAAATTGATTAACATTACTAAACTGATAGTTGTAATTACAGGAGGATTGACGGGCCTGCGGTTCCGAGTAATTTTTTGACTCACCCCGTACAACAAAGGATATAGCACTGCTGCCTGTAGGAAGTTGCAGAGCTACACAAATGGCTATTACCAGCAATAAACAACAGCTTTGTTTCATTGTGAAATCCTCAATACAGACAATTTTTAAATTTTAAATTACCTACGTCAAAAGTTTTGAATTTTAAATTCCTGTCATGCACCGGAGTACAGGGTACGACAGTTCAACTAGGAGTAAAATGTATTTCTTAAATTATTAACTATTTTAAATATAAAATATAATAACTATTTAAGCTAAGAATTGTTAATACTTAGTGTTATTGCTGAATCAGTATCTATCAGTATTAGAAATTCTGCTCCATTTTACTCGCAGATAAATCACGCATTGACGACATTATTGCAGAGAGTCAAATTGTATCATTATGTTTGAGTAGCTTGACAGTCAGTCGTAATTATAATTCATTGTGTTTCCCTATTGTTACTGACAGATTATTTTGAGCTATAAATGTTTAAATGTTCCTTTCCATTCATTCTCTACATTTTGATCAATATAATATTGTACGTATGAGGGAAGGTAAATGACAAAATTTTCAATTCAGTTCAATTCCTCGAATTCCCGAACTCGCACACACGTCAATGCGGTTTTGTAATTACACATTAGTTTTTCTTTGACACGATTACATACTATAGCTTGTCAAAAGAAGATGCAAATCCTTCTATAAATAGAGTCAACAAATATATATGTAAGTAATGTGCACTACGACTAGATTGTATACCTATTTTGAAATAATTTATGTAATCTCCTTTACCTGCTGTGAATTTTTATTGCAGAAAATTATTATTGGAATGTAAAAGTTTTTCAAGGACAGTGTGATAGTGGATGGCAATGACAGTCGCTATACTATTGATTGCAATAAAGTATAGCAGAAAAAGTAATGGAGGAAAATAGATACATAATGACAGAATGACATAAAACATGTGGTGAAGTCGACAAGTGTTTTTTATTTGTTTTGAGCAAAATATTTCAATAGCGTCTGCAACGGCATCGCCAGCATCGTTATTCCAGATATTAGTATAATATTTAGTATGGAATTTTAGACTAGAAAAATATTTTATACAGACAATTATTTTATATTGCAGAATTTAGAATTTACACGGTTCTACCTGTACATTACTCCGCATATTTAGTAGGTATGTACATACGCCTACTGCCTATGCATTTTAACTATCTACCTAATTGCGATGTAAAATAAGAACTAAAACTTTTGGCAGCGGGCTGAATCCAGAAAGACGTCTACGATTACGATTACGCTGATTTAGGACTTACAAAACTGCGCACCTAGAAACAATATAGCAGAAAACTATGCTTAAGTGCATAGCTAACAATGAAATAATAATTATTACTAATAGCAAGAAGATGATCAGAATATATGCAGCTAGCACAACAAAATATGTGTACCTACTAAAATAATATGATTTGAATCAATTCACGTTTATTTCTACTTACCTATAGCTTTGGCTTCAATCCAGTCCAAATAATTTCCTAGTTTAGTATACACGCCCGGTTTATTTTTACGCCCGCAGCCCATACCCCAGCTTACAACACCCACGGCATAGTACTGCCCGGTTTCATTGTCTTTGAAGTCAATAGAAGAGCCACTGTCACCCTAGTGATTATCAGTTTATTAGATTTTAGTTGCATTTGCTCATTTTTCATTGCTTTTATTATTGGAATTGAAACAGTTGCAATTGCAAAGGTCAAATAATCGATTCTTTACTTACTTGACAAGTATCTTTTCCAGGCTCGTATGTACAGACCATATTTGAGGTGATGAGCCTTGCTCCGTAATATTGCTGACACTCTTCAGTGGTTAAAAGGGGGAGATCAACTGTCTGAAGAATCGGAGATGCTTGGCCGCCCTCTTGGAGAGTACCCGAGCCAGAAGCTACCACGGTAGAATTTTGGAATGTCGCACCTTTGAATTTCCAGGGTAAGCAAATTGGGCTAATCTACGAGACAGTGTCAATTAAAAATTTATAAAAACTACTAATTACTAGCAATTAATTATTTAATCATTTGTACGAAACTTACTGTTCGTGAATAGGTGACCGTTCGTTCCAGTTTGAGCAAAGACACGTCATTATCATGATTCGCCCCATTATAATCTTCGTGCTGAATGACCTGAGCCACTTTGATGACTTGATTCTCAACCTCGGTTTTCTTAGTGATGTCATAGTCACCCACATCGACGTAGATCTGACGATCCTTGACGGCATGGGTGCAGTGAGCCGCCGTTAAAATGTACTGGTCACTAATAACTGAGCAGCCACAAAATAGCGTCATGCCGCTACTCTCCTTCAAAAATAAGGCACAGCGCCACGGAAATTCACCAAGTTTGGCGTCGTGACCTCCGACAATACGGTCTTCCTACAGGCCACACACACACACCCGTTTTGAATCAAAACTTTCAAATTCTCCGAAAAAGAAAATTTGAACAAAATTTTTGGTATTATTACCTCATTACGATCTCCACAGCTGCACACAGGAGCATCCGTATCACTTGTGTTTTCAAAAGTCTGATTTTGATTAGAATTTCGAGAAATAATAGCTCCACTGGATAGCGTTCCTGCAGTCAAACATAAGCCTAACGACAGTACCAAACCTAGTTGGAATTTCATGGTGGCAAATTATAAAAGTTGCAAATTAATTGTAATAAATAGGAAGCTATAGGAACAACCGTCAGTATTCTTGTATCGAATTGTTCCGTAGAAAAAATATTTTAGTTGTAAGTCAAAATTGTGTAAGAAGCTACAGTTTTATTCCTTTACATGGAAGTTAAAACTAAATTGTTGTTCATTTTGACGTTGATGCTTCTAGTAGAACCAAATGGTGGTATAAGTAAGTAGTAGGTAATTATCCATATGGAGTAGGTATTTTAGCATCCGGTTTCTCGTAGTATGGATTGCAGACCTGAAATTGGTACGATTGCGTCCTTTAGCAGAACCTGGAGCATCATGCGGTTAGTATTTATTGGTTAAAGGATGTCAAAACAAGAATTTTATAGGGTAAGTGATGCAAGTTTGAAATGATAAAACGAATGTATACATATTCTCCTCTATTAATAAGTATTTTTCCTATAAACATTTTTTTTAAGCTATGAAAGTGTTTTGTAGACCAATTTAGTGTAGTGAACCATACTTTATTGATTTATTACACAAGATTCATAAGCAATACACGTGTGCAGTACTTTATCGGCATCGGTATAGTTTAATACCCTAATTATTATAGCATACCGTAAATGACAGTGTAGTGTTCATCCCCAAAATTTTCGTCATGGATTTTTATTACGAGTAGCCCATGCTTGATTGTTAGCCAAGGTCAGTCAGTACAGTAGTTCACAGTTACTTGCGGTTGTAATAACTGAACTTCGGATGGGGTATGTATAATTATACTTATTTAAAAATACCTACTACAGTATTAACAACCTTGGAAAAAACTTGCTTTTTTAGTCCAGAACTAATAAACGGTCATTTTCGGTACAGTTACATTACATTCTTTGGTATAACAATGTGTATGTACATCCACACGTTACTACAAACTTGTTGTTAGATTTAAAGTAGTGTAAAGTAGTTCCGGTAATTATAATTATATGTAGGTACGTAACTGTTCACGGTATAAGTAGATAAGTTTATCGTTCAGACTAGGAAACGATTACAAGTCTACGTCAGTTCCTTCTAGGTAATTATTATTAGTTTCCGAGGCCGCTGTACTAATTCCTAATTCATGATAGTTCATACTTTAGTATTTTTATACAGTTAATATTCTAACCGATTTAAAAATCTAAATTGCACTCGTCTTGGCTTCGTTCCTTTTGCTTTTACCGAAGCAGTGTATTACTTTTATAGTACTTATGATGGTGTCTACAAAAGCTGACGAAATTATATTTTATATGCACTATTATTATGTTATCTTTAATATTTTTCAAAGGATTTTTGTGTCGCCCGAGTAGTCGAGTGGCGTGAGCGTGTGCTCACAGTGAATAACCGCAATACGGGTGGTTATCGCTCTATAGTCAAGGCTTGAGTTCGAATCCGCGATGGTTTGGGGCTTCTAGCGTTGGGCAGCGGGCATCGGTGAAAGGTCGACCACCGACCTTTTGTAGCAAATCTATTGAAACTCGCATTTTTGTTAAGTCTTTATAGTAAAGGCGAATAAACTGTAGAGCTTTTATAAGCTTATAAGTTGAAATGAATAAAACCGTTTCTTTTCTTAGTTCGTTTCTTTTTTGCTGCTATAGCTTATAACACTTCATTCTTTATTCAATGAGGATTTCATATGAATTTATCGACAATGATTATCTGTAGCAATAACATACGTATAAGTATAAGCATAATAAAGCACATTTCATTTATTTACATATACCTAACTGTTTACTGAGTAATTGTAGCGCTGTAGATATGTTCCATAGACACTCGAGTGAAATAATTTATTGATTGGTTATGATGGGATTATCTATTATCAATTATTGCTACTTGCTTCGCAGTCAGGAAAAACATAGTTTCAGAAGGACTAAAGAATCGCATGGAAGTTTCCCAGAATTTCTCATTTCCTTTCACTTCTTCTTGAATGGCAAGCAGTGCGTTATCAATTACTAACTTCCATTTGGATATTTCTTTTAACAGCAATCCAATTTCCCTTGAAGATAATGCCCGATTTTGAAGATTCGTCACAGATTTTTCTAAACTGTAAAGTTTTCTAAATAATTTGAAAACATTAGAGAAATAAGTAAGTGTATTTCAGATCAGATATTAGGAATTGGAATTAGAATTATGCAGTAGCGACGAAAACTATGAGTGAAGTTCTACCTTTGGGACTTCAGTAGAACTTCCTTAGTGTAATTCATTTCCCTCTAGAAATAGAAGTTCAAAGTTCAATTGCAGTTTGCAGTTAAAGTTAGTCAGTTTTTTGAAATACTACAAAGAATGTAAAACTGTGTAGACGAAAACCAAAACCTGAATGTCTTTTTTGTCTGCTATAACTCGCTGTTGATGGTCTTCGAAACGCGCAGGAGTTAAACGCAGGGATGCTTTTTTACTGGAATTCGTTGAATCTGTTGTTGTCGAATTTCCAAGATGAGTTTTTAACGATTCAACAGAAAGACTGCCGCCACCTTCTGTTGTGGTAGTAACTACTGTTGTTGCACTATCAATTTTCTGAGATTTCACAGATTGAATCGACGCAAAAGATGAATAAGAAGACGAAGGCTCCGGCGATGTGTGTTCGATATCCTGATGTAAAAGATCTACGAGGCTTTCTTGATCATCGTCCAAAGGGGGATAATGACGGTGCTGCTGGTGGTGCTAAGCAAATAGGGAAACGATTAGTTTTGGTATTTACTACTATTTACAAAATAATTTGATTTTTTGATTAATCGTAAACATCCGATAGTTTACTGGTTTTTAAAAATGTGACTTTTTTGAATCTTTCCAAATATTTAAAAATATTGCTTTTTAAAAGAACAGAGTGTAATCGAACGAAGGCACTCTTTAGTAATGTAAACTTTTTGAATAATTACATGTGAAACCTCATTATTAATTTCCCTTAGTCGTCTTAACTGTTCCTGTTGATGTTCCAATACTCTCAATGTTCTTCTGGCTCGTAATTCCTCGTTTTGTAATTGGCTGTAGAATAATCACATATTTTAGTGTCATTAACGTATGCAATATTTATGTTTGAATCAATAATTCTACTTAAAATGCATATCGTTAGAATCTCAAAAATAAAAGTGGGATAAACGTGATACTACTTGACAAAAGCTGCTTCCAAATCTTCGATGCTAGCTCCTGCTTCTAACGATGATGGCTGCTCTTGCGGTCGATCTCTTTCATTTTGATTCGATCTGTAGCTATTATTGACTTTCATTGCGATTACTAGCAGCAATGCACTTACGCGATTAGTTCACGTTTTCGAATTGTAAAAAAATGTAGTTATTGAAGTCTAAACTACTGTACAGTAATTTAGATTGGCGTATGGCGTTGGCTTATTTATAAGCGATTTTTTATTATTTTATTATGCAATTTTTTGACAAGCAAATGCAAAATGCAACTCACTGCTGATCTCACTACAGATACAGCGAAACACACTGGATTAACTGGAATGTCTTGTCTTGAGTCTACATACTGGAATACTGGCTGCCCGCCCAGTTGAAAAGTTGAATGAATGAATTTGGTCCATTCCATGTATTCTGATAATCTGATTTTTATTGAAATTATTGAAATTGAATACTAAAAGTAGATCAATAATATTTATTCAAAAACTATTTTGTCTTTAATAACAAGTTGTTGTTGTTCTAAAATTCCAGCCAAAATAATAAAAACACAGAAGACCACATCAAAATGTATCTATACAAATATTAAAGTATCAGAATGCAGTAGTATATCTATAGTGAAGAATACAAATAAAAATACAAAAAAATTCGGTTCGAGAATAGGTTAAAACTGGAATAAGTTGATATGTATTAATCTGAAAAATTGACATTCACAAAATAGCAGCGAAAGTCAGACAAGTTAGGTGTCCAGCATGCAATAATAGACTTTATTGGTCGACTGCTTCCATTACAGAAAGTTGCCAAAATGACACAGTATACGTTTATAGGGGTTTACACATAATATACGCGACGTGGTTGTGTTTTATTACAATGTTTTATTACATATCAGTTTCTACGGATTGTAAAACATTGAAATATTTATGTACCTAGTATAAAAGAATAATTTCATTACTAAAGTCATAATGTGACACACCATAAACCTATTCAGATATTACGCAATGTATTATTAATAGCAAGCAAAGCGGACCCAACTTTAGTATTACATCAGAATTAAGTTATTAAGTTAATTAACAATTTAGTTTACTATAAAATAAAAGTTGGAAAGCTTGATTAGAAATGTTTATAAGCAACAAAATGCCGTAAGCTATAATTATAGTTAGAATAGGTGCACAGTTAAAATTGCTAACTGGAAAATGCGTCATGTCAAGTTCGTATGTTCATTTTTAAATAGTGTATATAGTTAATAGTAGATACACACTAAGCTTTTGTATTAACTGACTAATCTATACACTGTCGACGAAGGTACATACGTACATACGTATGACTGTTTTTCTTACTTCTTGGAATCCCCGGAAATGATGGTTAACATGAGGAAAGTAACTTCACTAAACTCATCTGTAAAGAGATACCAGCATTATTTATCACAAAAAGTACCATGCCACACAACATATCTCTGTCTCAAGTACTAGTTCATAATTAAATTATTATTCTTACAACAATAATTAATTACGCACAGAGCAAACTGCACTAAGGAACAGCAGGTTACTGCGTTATATTTGTCAGATTGTTAACCTTTTTTAACACGTTTTCATACTAAAGACTTGGGTGCAAAAATCAAAAATCAAATAATTACGTCATTAAGAATCAAGTATAATATAATTATCTGTAAAAGACTTACCTTTTAAGAAACTTGTAAATCCAAAAATAATGGTTTGGAAGATCACCTTTATTCTGCTTATAGTTTTTGACAGAGAATTTACTAATGCCATCAGTAATACTCGTGGAATGTTTGAATTTGACAAACAGTTTGCCCGAAGACACAATACAGACCAAACATTTCCTAATTGCGACCCCTCCGCTCTACCTCACAAAAGTTTACAGTTTAATTTTAATTGTAATAATATACACTTTTGTCCAGAAAGTGGCTACAACTGGAAACAGCCCACGTTTGAGTGCCGACTGAATAGAATCTACAAACTAGTCGCCACTAACATCTCCTGTTCTTCTTCGGTTAATAGTAAAACTGAGAATTCTTCAACAGTAGTCGATATAAATTCTTTCACAGAATTAAATGGACAGTGCTATCTGAATCTAAACAAGCTCACCGTTTTCTATTCACCAAAAGATTACTGCATAAAAAAGTTAGTTTTTAATTTACTTTTACTTAACTAGGTAATCGTAAGTTTTTAACCTTTTTGAAACGTAATATACCTACTTCGTTTTGACCGTTTTGAAAAAGTGTTATTTACTAGTTTTGACCTTTTTAAAGTACTGTTTACTAGTTTTGACCGTTTTGAAAAAGTGTTATTTACTAGTTTTGACCTTTTAAAAGTACTGTTTACTAGTTTTGACCGTTTTGAAAAAGTATTATTTACCAGTTTTGACGTTTTGGAAAAGTGTTTTTTACTAGTAATTGATAGTTTCAAAAAAGTGGCGTTTACTAGTTTTGGCGATTTTGAAAAAGTGTTATTTGCCAGTTTTGACGTTTTGAAAAAGTGTTATTTGCTAGTTTTGATCGTTTTGAAAATAGTGAATTTATAGAATTAAACACTTTTGTAAAGCATTCTTTCCATGGTTCCCCAGTTTCGAATAGGTTCAACAGATCATGCATACGCTGACAGAAATATTTTCAGATTTAATCACACAATTACCAGCAACAGCAGTTGATTCTTGATTGTATAATTATTCCCAGATTTATTCTAGTTCGCTCCGAGAATGGCTACCAATACCAACCTAAGTGGATAGTAAACGTAACGATTTGTGATAAAGGATTCATTGTCAACAAATGCTGTGACAATAGACAATCATTTAATTCCAACTTTGAAACTATTAACCAAAGTAAAATCGGGCGCTGTCAAACTACTATTACAAGTTCAAGAGAAAATAAACGGACTATTTACCTGCCAAACTCAGAAAATACCTCGGCCCTACTCAGCTTCAATACAAACGTGTTTGAAAAACTTCAAGCT
Source organism: Dicyrtoma fusca (assembly GCA_034695205.1). NCBI lineage: Eukaryota > Metazoa > Arthropoda > Collembola > Symphypleona > Dicyrtomidae > Dicyrtoma > Dicyrtoma fusca. Next base: position 31,930 of record JAQFZC010001187.1, read on the forward strand.
GATTTTGAACTTGTTAATACAACAAAAATCGCTAATCGACACGGAAGGTATGTGCTTTATTATTAAAAATAGACAAATTACTTACAACTGATTAAAAGCCAAGAAATCTAAATGATTCAAGATTAATTTAGATTAAATTCGTTAATCGTAAATTTTAAAACTGGCGCTAATGGTAGTATAACTCACATAGAAAAATAAACCGAAACAGATTTGATTGGGGAAACTATATTATTTCAATTATATTTTAAATAGTTTTTACATCCAGGATTCTGTTATTCGCTTACAACGCCCCTTCGGGGTTTTTCTTCGTGGACGGCTATTTGATCTGTCTGACAATTACTGTTTGGAGGTGTTGCAATCCCCATCCACGAAGTTCCAAGAAAATAATGATGAACAAAGAATCGTTTTATTCTACGATAAAAGTCCAGAGGTAAACTGTACAACTATTATGATAAAAAAAATAAAAATGTTATTTAATTAGTTGTAGATTTTGGAGTATTTTGCATCTTTTGGTCATGATTTATTTTTTTAAACGACGTTTTTTAGCTTAAAGCTCGGAGAATGGCTACTGCAATCGGCATCGTTTGGTTGATCTCAGCACCAATTTCATTTATGACAGCTGTGAGCAATTTTTTTGTCCTTCAACGAAATCTGGGTGGGCTGATCTTGTCCATTTTCTGCTTGTTCTCGGCATGCACAGATATTTTTGCCAGCATTGTTATACTTACGTTGACAGGGTCGGAGGGTGATGTGAACCAAAATTGTACTTTCTTAGGTATAAAAACCAATTATTTACCGCCATTGCGTATTGTATTGACTGAAAGTGAATACGTTCGAAAAAAAATGCCTTTCATCTTTAAATATGATGCAAAACAATAATAATAATGAGTTTTGCTAAAACACAGACTTTGCTCAGAAATTCTGCTACTCCTCCACAATGTTTTGGCTCGTAATTGTCAACTTTGATCTATGGTGGCATTTTCGGAAATTAAAGAAGATTAATACAACTCTTAAGAAAGACATTATAAAGTTCGTGTGCTACCTTACGTTTGGAATCGGAGGTGCTAGCATGGATGTGGGTGCCGCTTGGACCATTGCCAGTTATTCTCAAAGGTTTTAATGATACGTAATTAATTACTATTTAACAAGTGACAAATCATTTTTTTTTAATTGTTAAAAGGTAGTAATTACTTCAAATTCGGGTCTTGTGGATTGCAATTTCCTTTTTACTTTTTATTTATTGTCAAGCTTTCGATCA
>JAQFZC010001188.1:0-33141 GCA_034695205.1 Dicyrtoma fusca
ACATGGACTTTCGAAGAAATAGTTTCGAAGTCGTGGTTTTCGAAGATTTGTATTTCGAAGCTGTGACCGTGAACCATAGATAGCTGCTGTCCCTGTACCCCCCTCCCCCTACTACTCCAAAGTTTGGAGTCCAAACACGCACGTCATTTGTGGGTGTCCCCTTAGCTTAATTGTTTATCGTTTGTATTTTGTATAATCAAATGCCGCAAACACCAAGGAGCACACCGGAGTTATTTTTATTTTTGTTTCTGGCTGTAACTGATAGTACTGATCTACTGATACAATGTACAAAGCAGGGAGCTTAACTATATATTATAACAATTAGCATTGAATGTAATTAAGTATATGTTGATTATTGTCAATTGTTGATTGTTGATAGATTCGATATTGTGATTGATTAGAAGAATCGTCGAGCGTAAGAGAGTTGTAATTTTTTTTAACTACAATTAGGTAGTTGACAGTCATTACTACGTATGACATATTAAATGCTATTGCTAATGAGTCTGTACGTGTCAAAAAAGAAAGAATGTCTTTTGTCTTTACGTGTTTGTTTGGTCGTTTGGTGTTGTAGTTTGTAGTTGTTGCAACTTGCAGTTGGACAGTTGGACTGGACTTAGTTAGACACAGTTTGCTAACAGATTACAGATGACAGAGGTTAACGTAAACTGTAAGCATTAAGCAGTTTTGTTTTGGGTCGGGTCGGGTCGGGTCTTGGCAGGTCGTAAAGAATGGTGAGACTTTCAATTTTAATTATTATTCAAATTATGAATTAAATATGAATGACCCATTTCACTATTTACTTTATTATTTGTTATTACGACTTTTGACCTCTCTTAGAATTTAATTATGCACTCGGATGGATTATTTTGTGGACTTTGTTGCAATTGATTATTGATTGTATTTCATAGTTCATAGTTGAAGTATGTATAAGGTACCTGTATGCGGCAATGGATCTATCTATAGGGGGGGGGCTATAATCTATATAATACTTTTGTAAATGAATTGTATTTTTGTATTAGCTAAACTAACTAGTAAGTACACTCTACCAAAACCATCTGGACCGCATCATTTTCCGAAAAATGAAGCCATTTTTTCTAGTTATAATCGCATCATTATGATGAGGTCCACATTTAGCCCATGTTAATTCCCTATCTTATGAAGAAATTCATGTGGACCCCATCTAGTTCGCAACAATTATGATGCATTCCAACGCGATTATAATTGTTAAAAATAGCTTCACTTCTTTTATGATGCGATTATGATGTGGTGATTTTTTGCAGTGTACTTAAGTTAGGACTTACCAAACAGTAATGTTGAATGTTGTAATTGTGCCTACAATTGCACATATTACGTTTGTATTTGGTAAGTGTAGTTTAGTATTCGGTGTAATTTACAAAAAAATACAATATACTTACCTACATTGTTTATTGTAATTTATTTTACAATAATTGCAAACAAAATATTATTTAAATACCATGTTGATGTTATGGCTCTAGCATGTCCGCAATAGGCCTCACGGCCTTGGCGGTATTCGGGCATTACTATTGATGCCCGGAGCCCTTTAAAAATAAAAAAGGCTGTAGCATTGATGATTGAAGACGAGCAGCGGAACATTTATTCATATTATTTTTAAAGGTCAGGCTGTGTGTGTGTAGTAAGCAAGTCTACTGACGGTTGAGAAAATGGCTCGTGAGGGGGTCTACCCGGTTTTTAATTGGCATATCTACCAACTGGGTAGCGTTCCTGTACACTGGACTATAGGTGGAGGTCAGTGGTTGGTGGTCAATTGTTTACTATATGCGGGGACCTATACGTAGTAATAAAGTTTGGTCAAACAGATGTAATGCATGGTGGCCACACGTTAGTCGTCAAGTCGGACGTATTTTGAGCCGTGTCATCTGGGTTTCCTACATTGCTGGAGTTGTACAGACCCCATATTGCAGCTACATATTACAACCCAGCTTCATAATTTCAGGAATGTGAAACGTTGACCGAAATACATCCTAATATGTACAAGAGTTTTGGAAGAAAATTGTTGTTTTATTTTGAGTGTTTTTGCTGCAAAAATCACACTTAAAAATAGTTTTGTCTTGTACTGGTTTTGTGCGAATTATAATTATATGGCAAAGTCTGCCAGTTTGTTAAGTTAGTTAGTGATGAGAGTCCAGTGTCAATAGATAATTTCGAAATTGCAGAAACTGAAATGGGACTCTCGGAGGAGGGTGGAAGAGTTTTATTTTACTATGGTTTACGATTAGACAACTTTAAATATTTGTGACAGATTAGCGAGTAGGTAACTTATGTACTTAACTGATACGAAAATATTCTGTATCAATGAATAAGCAAGTCCACTGGCTCGAAATTACGGCAGCATGATAAACAGTTAACGGAAGTGAGGAATACACACCTATTTATAGGTTTTACTTAATTAGGTATCTGGCGGGATGCTCCTGTGCTGTGGTGGTGTTAGTTATGGAGTCTTGCATATTAGAAAAAGTAAACCTGGTTGAATATAATTAAGTACTGACAACCGTCAGCGTTTACCTGAGGTAGTCGGGGTCACCGGCTAATACTCAAAAGATGAAATTCACATCCTTAATCAAATGTTATGTGGACTGCGACCAAATGAAATACATTAATATTGTTATTATTCTTGTGTTCGGAAATTGGAAAGTATTTTGAAAATTAAAATAGAAAGAATGAAATGCTGTAACTCCGAGTTCTCTATCGTTTTAGCAGTTGGGGACAATACCCTACTTGGGAATATATAGTAGGGAATCTACGTGCAATTTTTATGGAATAAGACAGTTTTTGATTTTTTTACTGCTGCAAAGTTGCATATGTAGGTATTATCTATTACAACTATACCTACTATATGTAACCGTTGTTGCTCTGCTATTTCAGTGCCGAATGCATATATTTTATATCTAATGCAAAAAACAACACTGCACTGTTATGGTACATCAAAAAATTATTATTTTATACCACAAATTTCGAACGTGTAATTATTACACTATAGCTCACTACTGCCCACAAGTTTTTCCGGTTTGGTTTGTTAAAAAAGGCGTCAGTTCGTGCGAACATGACGCGTCGTGTATGTATTTCAGATCAACTATGACTCTGACGAAACATTTTAGCCTGCACCTTTGGCGTTACCTTCTTTTCAGTGCCGATCACGTCAAATGTCCCAAGATTTTAAAGTGTTGATTATTAGGTTTACAACCAGAATGAAGCTAAATTAGTTGCGTTCGTCCGTACACATATATCAATGCAATGGAGGCTGTACGGATTTAGCAGAGGTGGAAAGCGTGATGAGGAGGATGAGGCTTTGTAGGTATGCATGGGTGGATTGCTCGGAATTCAATTGGAATGTACTTTCATAAATAGGTATGGGCACAACTACCTGAAGAGGTAATTAATATTGGTGCTTACAAAGTACCCACACCAACATTCAACTCAAGACTCTCATGTTCTTCTTGGCTCGTCGAGGATATACTTCTTGGACAGATTTAGCACTTCATAGGTGAAGTAGCACTCATTACTCATAAGCTAATGTAGGCCCAACGTCTGATATAACTGTTCTATCGGTATTAGCCAAACCCACATGCATAATTAAATGTATTCCTTAACCTTGCAGCGTATTCTTGTCCATATTCTGCAAACTGTACGTATTGAAGTACACAGCCAACTTAATACAAAATTGCTAACTAACTATCTAACTATACTTGTTGCCTGAACTGACAGGTATGGTATGATGAACGGATGAAAGAACCCAAAGGACTCAACTAATCGTAAGAAAGTTAATTAAATGCTATGAACTGTATTGTATTTATTGTATTTTGAATTGCTGTATTCAATGTACGGGTTTATTAGCTGTATTTCCTTTGGGTTTGTAGCTGTAGTGGAGACCAGGATAAAATTGAGGACCTTAGTATCTTCTGAATCTGAACGTGAGTTCTGTTACTCACACCTTGCGTACCTATACATTCTATATGCATTAGTGACGCAATGAGCATTGAATTCCAAATTCTTCTACTCGGCACACTGACTACACTACGGTCTCCTGGTCTGACAATAATGAGGTAAAAAAGGTGCTGTGACAAACATACTAAATAATTGTTATGTCCTACCCACTCTTGCCCCCTTCTTCTTGTGCATACATATGATCATGATAATATCCCGTCCTTTTATACTTTTTTTTAATATATTGGCATCGCTCTGGCATGGCATGGCATTCATTCTGAATCTATTAAAATTTTCCTGTCGACTCTCCTGCATTCAAAGGAGCAAGTGAGCATTGCATTGCCAGCATATAGCATGTGAGCCTCTGCTTAAACTGAGAGAAACCGTTATGTCAAGCCTGTCTCTAGTCTGTAGTAAATACTGTAGTAGTAAGTGTGTGTGTGTGTGTGTGTGTGGACTGTGCTTAATGCTGATGCTGATGGGTTGAACATAGTACCTAGTGGGAATAAAGGCATAAAGGAAGCTTTTAACATTTTTATCATTATATAAACATTTATAGAAAAGTGTACACAGGTATAAATAGGAAAGGAGGCCGTTCTCTGGTATTGGCTTTGGGATTGGGAGATTGGGACTTTGGGACTCACAATGAGTTACTGACTAGTGAGTTTTAGTGAGTACTCTGCTGGTCTCTAGTCTGTGAGTATTGTTGATTTCTTGGTTTCCTTTGCTCTTCTGGTCCTAACTCTTCCTTCTGGTAGTAAGTCAAAGGGAACTCATCCATGGAAAGGTAGAATGGACCGTGGGATAGTTTGTCTCCGAGGGGTAAAGAGCCCGATTAATAAAAAGGGCGTCAGTCCTGTTCCTATGTAAGATTATGACCCCCTGTTTTACAGATAAAACAGAGTCAGAGTCCGTTTTGAGATTTAAAAAATATATTTTTAAAATACCGTACAACATCTTTCAGTCCTCTATTTCCGTATCTAGGTACTTATACTATGGATCCCTACTTGAGAGAAAGTGTACTCTAATTCTTTTTTTTTTGCCCAAAGTAAACAAGTGTCAATCCTGTTTTTGTTTTTTAATGTAACATCTGATTCGGACTCTGTTTTTTTTCTTTTTTTTTGCCCTCTCGGAACTTTCTGCCCCCCACTCCATTATGTTGTAGGAAAGTATTAAAGAGTGGTCTGTGTAGTGACTGAACTGATGATGACTGGCGACGGAGACGTGTTTATATGGTGTACGTACGATGTGATGTGAGTCAGACGAGGAATGTTCAATTTTCAATGTAGTTTTGGGAAGTGAAGGGAGGGAGCCTCATCTCAATCTCATCTCATCGCTCACTTGAGCCAGCATCTCACTACATACACTAGAACACACTAAAACTCCTTTCCCAGTCACACTACTAGCATTCATATCATAGGTAGTGAGTGAGTGTTCTGTATTCAGTAGGCTCAAGCCAAACATTCAGAACTCACAGAATATACATTCATATTGAGGAGGATTCTCTGTTTTTACACTTTACATTCACATTTGTCTACTTACTTACACTTTATATTACGATATTATTTGGAGTATTAGAGTCAATTTGTGAATTTTATGATCCATCATCCTCCCAAGTCAGTCACTTTCATTCTTTCTTTCCTCCGGCTCCCTTTCCTCAAATCAAGCTACACAACTTTTAAAATATAAAGAATAAAACAATCACAATCAACTTTATTGTATTATACTATAGCGTATACCATAATAGTATAATTTTGTACGCATACATCAGCATTACATTGCAGACACTTTTTCACGAATTTTTACCAAAGTAATATTTGATATTTGTACGATCGTATAATATTAGAATTTATCTAATTGCAAAGAAAACATTTAAATTGATTCATCAGTTTTAAATTACTACAATTACTTTATTACTTACTGTACATACTGCCCGGCTCCAGCTAGCGTGTACGAAATATAAATTTTGAACATTTCTATGTAAGTACCTACCTTTCTGTATACAAATCCTAGCCAAATGTGTTAAAATGTTAAAGATTTGAAAAAAATTCAACTATAAGTGCGTACTACTAACGAACGATTCAAGAGGCCATGACTCCAATGTTATCAGTATATATTAATCAATGGATTTAAATCTAGCCAAGAGTAATAATAATAATTAATTGGAATTACAGTTCAACAAATCAGGCATTTTGAATCCCAGGATACGCTCAGTGTTTGTATTTTGTATTGTGCATATACCTAAGTACTTGAGCTCGTAGAACGTAAAAGTTTTGCCTATAGAGCTCTTTTAAAATTATCTGTTTCCGTCAAGCCAAAATTATCATCATTACTACTGTACTGTGCTACTGGACAGAGATGAAGAGTGGTGAATTTTGGGTATATTCAAAGGTCTGCATTGGGAGTTTGAGAGGAGATTTAAAGATTGAATCACCTACTTATACATGAATGCTATGTTTACAAAGTGGAACTTTCAAATTTAAATGGATAGCTAACTGTAAAAGAGCCAAAGCAACTATAAATGATAGAGGATTGGTCCGCGCCAAACTAGGAGTAGTAGCTACAAAAACTAAAACTATAATGTTCAGGTTACAAAAGTCAAGTCGTCTGTAAAAATATTACATAACGTAAGGTTTTAGACCTTCTCATCAACATTACAAACAACAGCAACTTTTACTTGGAATCAACTCTGAAAAGTTAATGCATGCCACTGAGATGAGACCAATAGTCTGAGGGACAGTGGAATAGTGGGATTGTGTGGGATACATCAAGATTGAGAATCTGAATCTATTAACAATCATCAGCAGCTCGTCTTGTTTACCCTTTCATGTCGTGTTTTTTTATTATATCATAGTGGACAGTATAGTGCAGAAGTACAGAAGAGTGAGTGGACTGAGACACCAGCAGCACGTTTCTTCACATCCATTGCTGATGATGTGAGTATGAGATGAGGTATGTATGATGATTCATCGCAATCAAGTTTATTCAGCCAGTAATTCAGCTGCATTGATGATCTGCTTTAATCCTACAAAGACAAACTGCCTAGGCAGTGACACTGTGGTTCTCGTAGTTAGTAGAGAACAGAGTGCAGACCGACACAGAGAGGCTCAGGGTTATTTATTTCTTTGTGAGTGCAGCTATTGTAGAAACTTCATTACCATTATCGTCACACAGGCCTCTGTTCTGTATTTATTCTGTATTTTTGTTGCATAATTCTGTTTAAATTCAACATTAACCTTTTTTTTCTCTGTTTCAGCTTACAAGTTGACGTCGACGTCGTTATTCAGCATCACACAGCATCGCATCGGCAAGCAATGGAGATTGAGTTACAGTTCCGTCAGTCAGTTGTTGTGTAATAAATATATTTGACTCCGACAGACTGGACAGTGGGTGGACTGTGGTCAGACAGGCGGTCTCATGACCATGGGTATGGAATAGCTGATCAGCAACGACAAGATTTAACAATCAAGCAGTTTAATTCCGACAAAGCATGTGCGGTGGGGGAGAAAAATCAGAAAAGCGTTGAATATATTAAAAAGGAGTTTAAGGACAGTTCTGTACATGCAGCAAAATAATAATGTGATCGTTTCTCGTCCTTTTCGGTATCTCTTTTCGTTCAGTTGTTGTGTTTGTCGTACGTGTTTTACTTTTAAATAGAATTTTAAAGTGGTATGATGTTAGTTCTTGGTGACATTTGTTTTGTGCAGTTCATTCGAATCTAATTCAACGTGATTACCTACGTATATATATTTATGTACTGTGAGTGTAGAGACGTTGAGAGTCGTAGTTAATGTAAGACAGAGAGAAGAATAGCTGGTGAATTGAATTGAATCTTTAATTGTGAGTTGTAATTGTGTTCAGAAGAGCGAAGTGGGTTACAAATTGAAGGAGAGAGTACCTTCAGTCATCGTCATCCTTGCCTTGTGTTGTGAATCAGAGAGAAGAAAATGTGCTGTATGATCTGCTCCTCTGACTTCTGACTCTTAAACTCTCAGTCTATATCCATCTTCACAATTGCCAGCAACCAAGTGCAATCAAAATCAAAGAGACGGAAACAGATTTTGAGCTCATCAGTATTATTACCTCTCCTTGTTCGAAGACTCAAAGTATTCGTGGACTTCAATTAAAGTTGAAAGACGGCTGGCTGCTACTACTCATGTGATGGTAATTGGTTGACCCGGCTGGAAGACCTAGAAACAGAAGGTGGGATTATTTTTCAATTTCGGAGGATTCATCGTTTCGATATTTGTGGAATAGATTTGATTTGAAGTAGTGAATTGATGCATGTATTTTAACAGTCATTCAATTCTCTTCTATGAAATTTGTTTCCAAAATCTTGGTTTAATTTATATTTGTATCTGTATTGCGGCGAGGAGAGAGTACCGAGTGATGGCAAATATCTAGCTAGGCTAGGCACACACATACCTACGCACGCATTATCCCAGGAATAAAAGTCAAATTGAATGCTACCTACTACTTGATAATTTATTTGTTTGCAACGAAAAGGAAGCTAAACTGGGATATCGTCATTAAATATATCGTAATCGTCAACATCGTCATCCTTTTATCCTCAGTGTAGTGTAAGCTACCCATACTGACTACCTTTTTTGTAGTGATTAATGTTGGTATTGCACAGGTGTGTATAAATAGTTTATCGGTATATTACAAAGCCGTTTAGTAGTAAATTAGTGGCGGCTGATTACTAAATTACAGACGACAAGTGCCTTTGTGATTATGATTTGTATTATAAATAAGAGGTGTATGCATTGAATTGTATCGTTATAATCAGAATATTATCACTCAAGCCACGTCGTATTAGTATCATTCATTTCTTTTTAAAATGTGTGCTGTGTTTGCGATCTGGGTCGTCGACATCGGTGTCCGTGCTGCCTGTGCGTAGATATTTGCAGTAATTGATGTACATGTGATTAGCTTTAATTATCAGGTTTCAGTTATTGCAGATGCTCAAGTTTTATAGTATATAGGTAGGTAGGTACTTATTATAGTAACGGTATGATCATTTCTATCTACCTATTTATTAATTTGCTTCTGTTAAAGTAATAATGGTTGAATTTACATATAATAGAATACTAGTATCTTAAAGAGAACGATATTGCAATTTATTGCTAATGTTTTTCTTTTGTAAAAGAATTTGACAGTTATTCGGGATTCGTATGGCTTTGACCGGACCAGTGACAGTTGACTTTTTGAAGAGTGTAATATTATGTAGATGCATTCATCAGTTAGAGCATTGATTCCAACACACATTAAATTATAAAATTATTGTTAGAACGGCATTTCTGAATACGAAAACGGAAACTGACTAGTGAGCTGGAAATAGCTGGCAGTTGGTGTCCAAATTGGACGCGGACTGACGTACTGACACGACAGAGGAGAAAATTTTGATTGTAATCTGTCGTGTAGAGTCTACTGCTGACCCCACTCCGTGGGTATGTCATTAACTATTGATATTACTACAAGGAAAGGACAAGTGGATGTAAAGTTACATATATTTGAGAATCGCGATTGGAAATGGAAATGAGAGTGCTGTGTAGATACGCGGATACCTATGGGGACATTTGCATATTTTATTAGCTGGTCTTAAGTATACATAGTTTTTTTGGTTTTTTCTGTGGATTGACATTCGTGTTGCACGAACGAAAAATGGAAATCCAAATCGGTGCTCTTTACCTTCCCGTTGTTGCATGAAACTCTGTGAGGTTTGTAGGTTTCCCAAGGTAACTATACATAAATACCAGTTACAGACGTCGATACTTCTATCATGTCATTTTCTTCTGTATTCTCTCTATCATGGGTATCTAACGGATTATGGAAAGTGTGTAGATATCCGGATTTTAAGAAAATGTGGCTGTTTGTTCGTATCATCCGTTGTATTGATACGGGCAGTTCAAATGCCAGTCCATATCACAGTTGTCCGAATAATCGTACGTGTCTTATCGTGAGTGAATTCAGAGTGAAAAGTATTGGTTCGCGTGTAGGTACTTATGTACCTACTTAAGAAATAATGACGGCATTATGATAGATGTTTGTGCTCTCCTCCTTTTTGGGGCTACTCCTTTTTTATATATCCGTTGTTCATTGACTTACTAAATGTTTTCTTCTTTAAGATTTGCTTGAATAACTTCTTGATAGCCCTCCATTACGTTTTAGAGCTGCAGTTTATAAAGCCTTCTGCAGGATATTAAGCTGAAAAAAGAATTAGTAAATTACTATTTTAGTATTATTATTTCTTTTCAAGGATTATTAAGATTCCTTTCATTTGTATTTTCGAATAGGTACTTAATTCATTTTATTCTCTAATTCGAATACCGAGTACAGAGGTAGGTATGTCAGAAATTTATTTAAGTAATGACTAATCACATTTCGTACATTTGTAGAAATTAGTCGTTAAAGTTGCACTAGTACGAGCTGTATACGCGTGGTTTTGTGATTTCATTCCATATAATTGGGGAGAAATTCTAAAGCAAAGGAAAGAAGGAGAAGTGGGAATGGAGTGTTAAAACAAATAGCTATTCCGCCCCTGGAATGTGCCTAGTTTTTACTTTCAAATTAAATAACAAAAATTACACAAACAAAAGTGTTGCTTCTAAGTTCTCAGTTCAAAGCCAATTTAATTTAGAGGCCATTTAATCCCTATGAAATAACCCTCAAATAATTTTAATTTTGTAGCTCCTCACTCCTTCTTCATGTATTTTGTTGTCTGCATTACTCTCTGCACACCAACCTACACTCGCATGACAATACAATAAATAATTAAACGGATGTGTTGACAAAATTCCTTTATCCACACCAGCATTTTTGCAGTTTTTTTATTGCATTGTTAAGCTAAGGATCTCCGTTACGGTTTGACTTTTATGTGTCTCAACAGCAAATAAGCTATTTTATTAGTAATTTTGTGGTCCATCCTCGTTTCGTATACGCTCTACGAATTCTTGAAATTACTTGTTCTTTATTTTCTTATGATTACAAGGTTGAGTTAATTGTACCGTGCGACTTGACAATATTGAAATTGATATTTGAGTATATTGCAGCGTTAAAGTGAAAACAGAACGTTGTAGTGTAGGTAGGTAAGTAATTACTTATTAGAATTTAGCACCAGAGCGGAGCTAGAACTGCTAGAGTCAGAAAGTAAAGGACAATTGATAAGTTGAGTCAATATTGTTTTAGTGTAAATTCGACATATCTAACCGTGTGTGTTTGGTTCAGAGTTCTTTGTTGGCGCCTGTAATTCAGAGGGAATGTACTGGAGCTAATAATGATACCAATATTTTTTTTTTGTAAATAAAAAGAAATAAAATGTGCAATTAATTAATTTCTTCCCCTCTTTTTTGTGTGCAGGTACCGTCGAATAAAGAGTTAATTTGCAATTTGAACAAATGGCAGCGTCAGCGTTAACAGCATGGACTGAAGCTTGAACAACCAGTGTAGTACAAACAGAAACAAGAAGTAAATATATAAATATAAAATAGAAATATAAACGAAAATGTGCACATTGCAAAATTTTAACAACTTGACAGCGCAACGGTAGCGGACTAGTTGTGCATTGACAAGACTCAATTCCGTGCCGCCAATAATTGTAAGAAGTGATTTTAAGGGTCTTAAAGACAGATTTTAACGGCCGACGTGGTGTTTACAAAGTAAGAAGCAGCTACATGGATAAAACTGTATAAGGTCATCGGACTTGAAAGGTTACTACAGGCAGCTGTACTGTAATTGTACTTTGTAAATATAAAGTTAAATATTGTATGCGCGCATAATTACCATATCAGTTTTTATATTGTGTACTTAGACATTTACGTGCGACTATCTTTACCACTCCTGGCCACCCATTTTTTTGCATACATGGAGTACAACGCAGAACCTAATAGTTGAATTTAAACAAACCACTAATACTACACAAACACCTCAACACATGGTGGATGGAAATAGAAGTGTGGACACATGATTGAAGATTTTATATACTATGTAGATACTATGAGTTGGATACTAGAATGACTATGAAAGATGAATAAGATTTAAGCTACTGACCAAAAATAGAAAAGTTTTTAATAGAGTGTGATAAAAAGAATGATAGCAGCTATTAATTTACATTCGCCATAAAACTCTTACTCTTGTTATCCTTATCAAAATAACGGCTAGGACGCTGTGTTCACCAAAACTTTTGTATCCGTTAAAAAGTAATAGAGGTTTTATGGGATTTAAATGAAATTATCATATTAGATGCTTTATTAGTTACTATAATTAATAAATTAGAAACTATATTAAGTGCATGTAAAGCTACTGCAAATTAGAAGGGGAAGAATCGGCCGAGTGAGCAACCGCGGCTGCAACAGCAAGATTGTATTTGTGACAATATGAGATTTGGAACAAGAGAACGTAATATTTTCCGGGATAATAGAAACAATATTGTGCGAAAAAAAATACTACAAACTTGCTCACTGACAGGAAATTGATTACCCAAAATAACAAAAGTAAATTGGACTGTCAAGATTTAAAATACTATATACAAATACATTAAGAATTTAATTTGTAGTTTCATTTATTTTTGTTGTATGCTCTTAATTCTATCAGAGGTCGTCTTTTCCTTGTCTTGTGTAAATATTTAGCTGTTGCTTATAAAGTCAAATGGAAACAAATTATAATCCTTAGCGTAGAAAATGCCAATTACCGACGTGTTTTTAGCGTCAAGGTTTCAAGTCATAATTATAGACGAGTGTGCTGCAGGAGTTCAATTCAATTCAGTGGAGTTGTAATTAGATTGTGAGGGCTGAGGGCTTTGAATGCAAAAGCAAAACTAAAAAGAAACACCAGCAAAAACAAATATTGTGTTAGTATTAATAATATTATAATTATACTCTTGTTTGTAGTACTCCTATCTATTCACATAATTTGCATAATTATAATTGTTATAATATAATTATAGTAATTAGATTAAAGGGAAGGTTAAAAGAATACATAGACGTATAGACGTAGGGCAACCCACTTCCGATTCCGATGATACGACGAGTACGAGAAAAAGTAGAGAAACTTTAGAAAGTCAGTCGTTCGTGAGTGTGATTGATAGTTTAAGAGGAAGTCATTTTGTATTGATACGAGTAATTATCTATAAGCTATAAGTATGTCTTGGTGCTGCTCTTGTTTCGCAAAAACTTATGAAGCACCTGAAGTGCTCGAGTTGGACTACCGTCATAGCTCTCTCACCGAAGTTCCGCCTGATGTCTTTACCTATGAAAGAACTCTGGAGAAATTAGATTTGGGATGTAATCAGGTAATCAAACTTGTCACTTCCCTAATTGTCTCTTAGCCGGTATCTGTTACTTTGTCTTTCTACAACAGGGTTGAAGAACCTCCTCTATGTACCTTTTTGTTAAATGTTTCAGTCTAAAAAGGGCAAAATATCAAATACGTTTATAATCAGATGTATGGGGAGGGAAAGCAGTTTTCTGTTTACCATTTTAATTGCATATAAAACAAAAAATTTAGAGGTTTTGATTATACCTACACTATGTATTGCGCCAATTTTGCCCTTGGACGGATACTTTGTTTGTATATGTCTAATGGTGTTCTGCTTTTTTGTAGATATCTGACCTCCCTCCATCACTCTTCCATTGTCACGAACTAAAAGAACTAGATTTATGCGACAATGACTTGATGTGCATCCCACCGGCGATTGGCTCTTTAACACGACTAGCCAAATTAGATTTAAGTCGAAATGGTAAGCAGTGTATATTTAACAAGTATGCTAAAAATCAATAATACTTTATGTAGCAGATGTAGTACAAAAAATGTTGGTGCTCTTGGTTTTTGTATGCATACATAGCGTCGGTTAAGAAGCAAAATGATGAAATAGATGATGAACATCCACTTTTGGCTAAAAGCAAAATGATGCATATCCAAAAATTCTTAAAAGCAAAATGATGCAGAATTTTTGGATATACATCATTTTGCTTTTAGCCAAAAGTGGATGTACTACATCATTTTGCTTCTTAACCGACAATAGGTAAGGTGACTAGTGTACATGTCTCGTATGAAAATGTCACCTGTGTTTCGAGCTTATCTGCTATCAGCCTAAGCTATAGCGTATAGCTAACCATGAAAATGAAAAGCCAGGCAGTTTCGGAAAGGGAACTGTGCTTATTTTTTGGATCATTAACCGTTCTTTTTCCCTTTCCATTAGGGTAGGTACTCGAATTTCTGGCAGTCTTCCTGCACTGTGTATGTATAGTAGAGTGGATGTAGAGTATTTTGGAGCCAAAAAGTGAACAACTACCACATTTTCCTTTAGATTGCAACTTGAAATGGAATGATATCCGTTGCGGCATCTCTAATAAGCTGCCGCAAAGCTAATACTTCCATAGACCCTTCCGCTTCTATTCAGTTTAAAAATGGCAAACTGTTCTTAGGAAGTAGTGTGCGCGTGGAGTAATGTGGCAAATATAAAAATGTAGCTACACATGCATTCAACGCAAATAAATAAATGTCAGTGGTGATAATGAGTAAATTTGGTATGTACCTTGATTGAATGAGGATTGGTGAAATGGTTTATGATTGCTAATTATGTTGATTGTTTTGGCTCACAGCTATAGCCGACATTGCAGATGCAGTGAAAAGTTGTAAAAGTTTAATCTACTTGGATTTGAGCCTAAACCATTTACAAAAATTACCTGAAGGGATTTCACAGCTAGTGAATTTAGAAGAGCTGTTCTTGAATGATACGTATTTGGAGTTTTTACATGCAAATTTTGGTCGGTTAACCAAACTCAGGGTATTAGAGCTCCGGGAGAACTCTTTGCAAACCTTGCCAAAGTCCATGACAAGACTTCATCATATGCAACGGATTGATATTGGACAGAATGATATCTTTGAATTGGTAATACATTGCTTTGTAACTTATTTTTTTATTTCCTATAAAGTGCGTTGCGAATAAAGTATAAACCAACTTGTTTAAAATGACTGAATGTGATTATTGTTTATATTTTTCTGACAGCCGGAGGTAGTTGGCACCATGACTAACCTAGTGGAGCTATGGTGTGATAACAATAGTATTCGTTCTTTACCAAAGGTGAGGCCCATCCTTTAAAAAGCCCTAAAAACTGGTTTATTTTTATTGTATGCAGTTTCTCATGGCGGAAGAGATATTTTGGGATGATTGTAATATGATCCATTTTGTGATTCCAGTTCATAGGAAATTTAACTAAACTAAACTGCCTTGATGCTTCCCAAAATGACATCCAGGAAATTTCAGAGGAGATTAGCAAATGTAGTCAGCTAAGCGATCTCACTCTAGCTTCCAATTCTTTAGAGGTATAAATACATAACTACCTAATGCAATTACATATGTTCCTTCCTTTAACTCGGATAGTTTGTCAACAGTACATGTGCATATAAGTAGAAGATGTTGGGCTCATTTATTTCAAGTTGTACAGTGTATGTCTTCTTGTTTATGTTCAGAGTTTACCGGATTCCTTCCCAAAGTTGGAGAATTTGACGGTTTTACGATTAGACAGTAATTCAATTCAGTATCTACCCGAAGATATGGGGAGTTTAAAGAACTTACAGGAATTAAGTTTGATACGAAATCTATTAAAAAGTGTCCCCGCTTCGATTGGTTTAATGCGAAAGCTACACACGTTATATCTGGATGATAATCTCTTGTCTGATTTACCCAAAGAGATTGGAAGTTGTTCTGCCTTGTCAATTTTAAGTGTGGGAAAGAATCGTTTAGTCACCATCCCTTCAGAAATCGGCCACTTGAGTAATTTAAAAGTGTTGACTGTCGCTGGGAACCTTTTAGTTCATTTACCTGTGTCCATACTTAACATAGCCAAATTAGATGCACTCTGGCTGTCCGAATCACAGTCCAAGCCTTTGCTCCCGTTAAATAAAGAAATCGATCCCAATACTGGTCAGCATGTTCTTACTTGTTACCTTCTACCGCAGTTGCCTTCTTCACAAATATCAGGTAATCAGTGCAATAGTGTGATGTATGTATGTAGTGTACATAGAATTAAAGGGTCATATAGTGCCTTACTTTTGTAGCCAGATATTCCATAACTTTCTATTTTTTGTGGTAGAAAATGAAATTGCCGAGGCTAATGATGAGAATGAAACGTTACCACCTCGTCGATCCAGACCTTCAATAAAGTTCCTCACAGATGCTGACCCGCAACCCACAGACAATAACTTGAGTAAACGGGGACTGCTTCGTGCTCCAACTCCTTATCCAAAAGAACTCCGCGCTCTCGCCAAGCATGCATCTAATTTAAGGAGTAAAGACCAGAATGGAGATCTGGTTATCAATGTATGTTATTCTTTTTGTTTTGTAATTCAAATTCACAGTCTCGACTTCCACAAGTAAATTTGTTTGCGGTAATAATTCATGAGAGCGTTTGTATTCCTTGTCTTAGGATGAGCCAGAATATGAAGGAGATTACTTGATTGGAGATGAAGTTGTCGATGTAAGTTGAATCTTTTTTTAGAAAATAGTTTTGTGTGGCAGTAGCACATAGCACAGTTTCGGATGACTGATTGACTCAATGATATTTCATGGTTCTTTAAAAATTGGAAAATGTGCAAAGCGATGTTAAATATTATTGTTGGGTTGTCTGAAAAGACAACCAAATGTGAAAATTACTGAAGTTAATGGTTACGTTAAATGGTTCTGGGTTGGTTGTCATATTCATAGGAGTTGACTGATGGAGAGGGCGACAAATCATTTTACACCTAGGTATAAATAATCGTGTCTCAGACTTTGCTTAACATCATTGTGCTCTTTTTGTGCATCAGCAGCCGTCTCCCTCCCCTCATGTTATCTTTTTGTTTTAAATTCGATTTATCTGATTGAAATGCGTTGCTGCTTCCCTTTTAATTTATTGCAAATCGACCGTGTTACCTCTTTTAAAACGTTGTTTCTGTTAAGTGTGTGCGCCAAAATTGAAAATTGCCGGAATTAATTACGAACTACCCGACTTTATTTTTCTAGAGGTTTCAGTTTAACAGCCAGGCCAGTTTGTTCATGTAAAAGGTGCAAATAGAATTACCTGATTTATAAATTTGGATTTATAGTTGTTTAATTACGGTAGTTTTGCTGAGTGTGCGTAGTGGGGAATGTAAATTTTTTGACGGGTCTGAGTTTCTGATAGATTGCCGTACATCAGTATTTATAGGGTCGTATTGTATGGAATTGATAGTTTAGATTTGCTGAATTATTCACTATTGATTTATAATCCACTTTTTTGGTTTATGATTTAGTTCTCTAATAACCCGCCTAGCGCATAGCCATCCTAACTTGAACTTTGGTTTTTATTAAAAATGTGATTAGTATTAAAAAAATTATTTACTTGGTTTTTATTCATATTTTTGTGTGATAGTGTTACTTTGTGTAATTCGCTAAATACGTTGTCTCAAATGCGTATATATTTTGCATTTTAAAAATTATTAAAGACTTTTTGTTTTGTCCTAAAATGACTACTTTTTAGAATGGGAAGGAGAATATGCGAAAGCATTCTGCGAATGGAGGTTTGTACTATGGCTCTCAACACCAGCCTGCCTTGCCAGTGAAAGATTACCGAGAGGAAGAACCTGGTCCTATTCCTGGAAGGAATCCTTATCACAGTTCAAATTCCCGTTCTCATTCAAACTCCGCAGCCGTTGCTGGACCCCAAACCCCCCTTCTCCCCTTACCTCCCGACGTCTCTACCATTTTATCCAGTATCGAACAGTCGAATAAACGAAGTGAAGAGAATCTTCACCTCCTTCCAACGGCAACCAATATTTCTTTAATTGAACCTTGTCCTACTCTAGTTGGAGATCAACAGCCATGTGATGAGCTAGCTGTTAATGGAAGTAGTTACAGTAGCAATAAGAAAGGTCCACCACCCTACCATGTGGCAGCTAGACGTGCAGCTTTCTTTAGATCCACACCTTCCTCCTCTTCATCCCCTGTAGGTCCTCCTAGTCCATTAGCAGGTCTGGACCATCCTCATGGTCCTCCGAGACACTCTCCTGTGTTTTCCATTAAGCCCATGGCTCACCATCAACAGCAGCAACTACCTACGTCAAGAGGAGCAGTGGGGGATCAGTCTGCAAGTAATTATGTGAATATGAATAGTAAAAATCCTAGTAATTATAATCCTTCAATGAACATTCCAGGGAAAAGTAGTACTAGCGGGAGTGTGGATAATCATTCCATTGGGATTAGTGGGAGTGGGGCTGCCTTCAGTGAAGACAATAAGTTACCCGGATCCATCAAAGAAAGTCACAATCTCCCACCTTCGTCCTTTTCCGATTTTTCCAGTGGGACTGGTGTCTCCTGGAGCAATATTAGTAGTAATCTTAGTAAGCAAGGATACGGCCTGCCTCCAGTTGACATGGACGCAACCAGCATCGACACGAACGCAATAGTCTCGGAGCACGTGATCAGTGAGTCTGAGATCCGAATCATGGAAGAAGTCATCACAGAAACAATTAATTCTGCTACAGGTGGAAAAAGGAAAATGTTTGATTCCACCGAGAAGACGAAAAGTGTGTCCAGTAAAGTGGAGCAGATCGAGAATGAAAGAACTGAATTAAAAAAAATGGAACACATGGAAGACATCCAGAAGAAGTCGTCGAGTACAGTGGAGGATTTAAATGCTAAGGATTATAAGGAAACTACAGAATTAGTGTCCACCGTAGAATCAAGTTTAAAGAGCGAGGGGGAGGAAAGAAGGAATAATACTGTTGGGCTAGGTGGAGGTGGGTCTCTGAGTGGTATGCATGTTAGTCGTGGGAACCTGAATAATTGGACCAGTAGTAGTATGTTGAAGAGTGAGAGTTCCAATGTGCATGCGACAAATATAGAGAATGTGATTCAACACCAGCAGCAATTATCAGAACAACAGCAGCCACAAACTATGCAAAATCTACAAAATATTCATAGTAATGTAAATCTTAGTAATAATAACAATAGCAATAATAGTACGAAAGGCAGTGGTAGTGCAGCCGTGGCGTCACTAAGTGGTCTTTCATCATCCGAGAGCTTCTCCAAAATTCCAGTATTATCCCCAACTAAAATCCCCAATCCTCTTCCCCTCTCGAATAATCGAAACCAAATATTAGGTAAAATTGCTGAAGTGCCTCATTTTCAACAGTTTCAACCAATTAATTCTTCTACTTCTATTTCTACTTCTATTAAAATGCCACAAATACAACAACAATCAGCAGCTGGGAATGCAGCTCCAGCAGCAATACTTTATGGTAGTAATAACAACAGTAACATGGACAGGCTTAGTGATAGTAACGCGAATACTAATAATAGTACAACTTTAACGGGAGCAGGTAATAGTTGGAGCAGAATACCAAAGCCTCCTTTGCCAGTCCTAGATAATAGCAGTAATGTGAGTAACAGTAATAATGTAAATTCCAATGTCACTATTGGTGTGGAAGGAATGGGGAAGAAACCAGAAGTTGGGCCCAAGCCTAGTGGGATTCGAATGGCGTCCGGGAGTCGAATTCCAGGCGCTCATGTTGAGTCCAAAATAATTAAACCCCCATCCACAATTAATATACAGAGTGCGACCCCTGTTCCTAGTGTGCATGCGAGTTCTCAGTCTATATCATCATCGGGCAATCAACAACATCATAGTCAGATCACAAGTCCCATATCAAGTGGAAGTCGCATTCCACGTTTTGGGGAACCACAGCAGCAGCAACTGCCGCAATATCAGTATCACCATGCTCAGCAACAGTTGTCACAGCCGCAGCAACCTTCACAACAACACTTTCTTCAGCAGATGAATGATCCAAATATTCGTGGGGGTGGTAGTCGAATTCCCAAGTTTAATGAGAAACCAAAATCATATAATTACGAAGGGGAGCCGGAGATGGAGCGGATTGAATCATTTTCTCAAACGGCTGAGTCTCCAGCGACAAGTCCAGCAGGCAGTAGTGGAGGGGGAGGATCCAGAATTCCCACTGTCGCTGGGAGAAAACCCTGGATTTTCGGGACTCACCGGAATGCTCGTGTTGTAAGCATATGTTTCATTTTCTTACTTTTTCGACCACGTTAACTTTAACTTAAAGATCTGAATGTAATTTCTGGATTTTGCTTACAAAGGTTGCAGTAGAATATATGAAGTTCGATAACCTAGGGTTTACCGTATCCGATATTCTTCAGGGATCCAATGCGGGCGATGGCAGTGTAAGCTAACAACCAATATTTTCCTTATGACAGTGATTCTCAGTTGTATTGTAAATTCCGTCGCTTAAATAGTTGATACTTACTAGCTATTATTGTTTATTTTTGTGTTCAGGGAATTTACGTAGATGCAATAGCTCCAGACTCAACTGTGAAGATTGGTGACAAGATTTTGCAGGTGGATGGTATTGATGTGTCGAATATGAACATTGAGATTGTTCGGAAAATCCTGAGCAATTGCCAAGAAAATATCCATCTCTTAGTTTCTCGCCATTACTAGGCCTGCACGTGTGGTTTGTGGGAGGAACAAACTTCGTATTGTTTCTGTTTCCTTCTCATTTCTTTCCGCAACCAAGATCCCCACAAAATAAAATAAATGATAACATTAAAATTAAGTTAAAAAGGGACTTGCAAATTAAGTAGTAAGGCTAAAAGAGTAGTTTAGGTACTTGGAATACGTACTTCATCAGCACAGTTTATGAAATGTTGACAGAACAGAACCAACCCTGAAGGAAAATTTGTACAATATGAATGTGAAAATTGTAGCATAATAATTTACCAAAACCTGAACATAGTACAGATATAAAAATAATTAATTTAATTAATTATATTTACTGAATCCCACCTTAAAATTCGTAATCGTATCGTAGGTCAGCTTTAAAGCTAATTTTACTTACTTTTGTATGTGTCCTTACTATTTAAGCATATTGTACATACTTAAGTATATGGACTTACAAGGAATAATGATGACTGTTGTGTGTGCCTGCGGGTGCAAAATAGATATATAATTACTTACCTCTGTATCATTTGCAGTTACAATGTTGTGTACTATTTAATATGTTGAGATGTATTTGCTATTTTACCATAATGTTCAGGATGCAACTTAGATTACCATGTTATATGAACTACTACCGTTGTGTATCTGTAGTGCAGGTAGATGTAGGTAAGTGTAGAAGTAGAAAAGAAACATAAAATAGGAGAGAGTGTAAGTATAGTAGTTACTATGTCCTAAAGAATTTATTTATCTACCACGTTGGCTGGTTATATCGTATGTAGACCATTTGCTACAAAGATTTTTATCCGATAGGCAAAACAAGTATAATGTAGAAAGTATTTAATAGTATAAGTGCATACAGCAACAATATTATAAAAATATCAAATTAATCAAATGACGTAAGATACTGTAGGTACTCTGGACCTTATATATCTAATCAGCTATTTACTTTTAGTGATCGGACCTAAGTAATAATTGTTATTGCTGTTGCTTTTATATTAGATTCCTGTCATTTATGACAATTTTTTTAATTGATTTTACTTTTACGCTGACGGTGATTTGCGAAGTGGTGGACGTATAATCATCTAGTTTTTGGTCTTTTGTGTGTATGGTTGAGTGTATTTTAATGTTACCTAAAATATTATTTTTTGTTTAGCTATTTTAGATGTATAGTAGCAGCAGATGATGCAGGTCTCCTTTCTACAGATATTACAGTTGCAGCGGTATATTTGTACATAAACTGATTTTCGGTTTCTAAGTCCGTTTGTTTTTATCCGTTGACACCTGTTTTACTTAATTTGTTTTTGTTATGATTTGATTATTACAATAAATTTTTAGTTACCTAGTTTTGAGATACGGAGTACATATACAATATAATGCCTTATGTTTACTAAAGCGGTTGAATGAAGAATAAAACAAAACTGTGTATTTATTTAAATCATGCTTGTTAAGTAAGATGGTAGGAGAATATCTCTTCTTTCTTTTTACTAATACCTACTTCAGATAGTACTATTGCTACTTACATTCTTAAATAGTGAAAATTTGTAACTTTCTGCAATGGATAGGGTATTTTAGTGCTTCAAACTAACGTTTAGCATTCCGACAAAAATGGGAAAGTAGAAAATATAATCAGAAGGAACTGTGGGACATGGTACAAGAGGGAGCCCTGCAAGTTGAGCACTATAAGTAAAGCTTACTTACAAAATTAATATTCTATTTCTAAACTTTAGCAATCCATTTTCGAAATTTGTATTTTCAAAGTGTCCTGTATCCGTTTAGAACGAAAGGGCGAGAAATCTGTGTCAAAGTACCTAACAGCTTTTACAAAAATTCAATTTATCGATTAGGTAGAGGTACTTCCATGATGTATCACAAATCAGGTAGTTTAAAATAGATTTACACGAGTATTTTATTGCTAAATGACAAAAAAAAATGCAGCATGCAGCTGCATTACAATTTTAAGATATTTGCAGTTCAGATTTATAAGTTATTGCAAATTGCAACGTCAATATAGGTATGCTACTACGGCTATATATACCTTACGATTCGAATAACACTATAACCAGTCATCCATTCTCCATCCCTAGAAACCACGAATAAATTAGAGTTGATTTATTGTAAATGTACAAGACGTCGGCCATCCGCCACAAGCCTGCGGCTGTGGTTGTGTGACAATGAGGTGCTAAAAGCAAACAATATCGATACTTTTTATAGGAAAAACACTAATATTTTTTCCCGCAATAATAATATTGCTCAGAATAGGACTGGAATAATTGGAATCGTGGTTCACGCACCAAACTCTCCTTTCTTTTCTTTCACCCATATCAAACAATTTCGTGGCTGTTCCAGTAGGGTAGTTAAAAATCCGAATACCTACTACCTACATACATTCGTGTGATGAAGCAGATATAGCGATTAGAGATAGCAATGCATGCGTAAAGTAGAATTAAACCTCGGAAAAATAATAAAAATAGTTGAAACTTTGTTTTATTTCGTTTTTACTGGTCCGTGCTTTAGTGTCGTACATTCAATGTGAGCTTGTTTTATGAGATACTAAAAATTACTATAGAAAATTATCAAAATAGAAGGAGCGCAAGTACAAGAGTGTCAGGGAGTACGTAAGGCTATATCGCTGGTAATAATGAATAACTTAATTAATAATAATAAACCTGAACTGTTTGTCCTTGAGCCTATTTAACAATAACCAAAAAAGTACTACAAATTATAATCAATTGTAATTGATGACAAAGGTAAATACAAAGCTGTCAGTATTAAATACGTGCAGGAAGCTAGGTAACTCATTAGAATAGACCATTCATATACATATATGTAGGTAGCTACAATACCTACTTTATATAACTTTGCTATGCCTGTCTTTAACTGGTTTTGCTACTCACTCAGAAGAAGAAGAAAGTACATACTACTTACATTAATTTTAATATGCAAATACCATAAAAGAGCCTAAATAAAATAATTTGGAAGATTAACAAATTACGCTTGTAACTACTGCATTGATTCATTGTATTTACCAACAGGAATGACTCGACTCTCAGTATTATTTCCTGTGGGAAAAATTAAAGTAAATAAAAAGTTTTGTAACTACGGAAAAATTATACATGTATAACTTACCTTATGAAACGAAGTAAAACTGCTTTTATTGTACATATATAAAAATTTAAAATATACAATACTTGTAAAGAAAATGTTCGTACTAAATATATACGAAGATGTAAAATGCGTGGGAGATTAGGATCAAGTACTTCACTTGATACCAGTGCGTGTAAGGCAATATTAAATAATATATTATAACTTTCAAATGTGTAATTGTTTCTACTTTTAGGAAACTAAATATAATAATAAAGAATACGAAAATGAAAATAAGTTTTGAATAGGTTCAAACAGTAATACTTTTGCTTTTATTCTTTATTTATTAAATAAAATTATTAGGTATATAAATGTTCAGTCCTCCAACTCCAACTTGTAGGGTTTGATTACTGACTTTTTTTGCGTTACGTTGCGCGGAAAGTTTTTAAAAATATACTATAAGCCATTAGTATTATTATCGTTTACATACTTCACAATCATTGCTACAAAACTCCACATGACTATACCCATAACCACAACCCAGTTTGTGTAGCTACTTAATATTTTAGTATTATTTTTTTGCAAAATCCTTCGGGCATGAGTAACTTAAAGCATTTTGTTCTTGTTCTAGTTTTAGTTTTACAACACGAACGTATAGGAAATGCAAGTATTTATGTACAAATGTAAAGGACTTTTTTACTTGCTTTTGTGAAAGTCCCATAAATTTGTCTTATTACAAATGACGAGATGAGTATGTTCTTACACAGATACACTCACAGAGCTTTTTGATAATATTAGGATGTGATGATTAAGTTATTAAAATACTCGCAATTATTTTACTCAATACAAAATTGATTGCCAAAATGTGATTAAGAGTATACCACCTACATACTGTGACGCCGATGGCATAGGTACTAATAATCACAGTTGAACAAGACGTAAGCAATGGACAATGGACCCTGTCCAAACCCATCTGGGAATAGGAATGAAAATCTACGCATTTCACCTTATTAGAAACGAGTGAAAGAAAATGTATACGTACATATTGTATCGATTTCGATAGGAACTACAATATTAGTAGGAAAATACATAGTTATGATTGAATGTAGGTATACAAGATATCTAATAAATCATATATTATAATAATTACACCGATAAAGGCACTAAATGCGGAGTAGAAGTAGTTTTTTTTCACAAAGTTACAGACAGACAACTATTCTAAATTCCTCATTTATTTTTAACAAGGTAGATTTTTTATTGTTGTTGCATAAGTACATCTAAGGATTTGATTATCTGAAATCCTTATATGTATACACGCTCAGTTCTCACTCTCTTCTAACTCCTTCCAAATACGACTGTCTTATAAAAAATGTTAAATACCGTCACCATGTGATGGTTGATTTCTTGGGGCGGTTTTGGGATAAAAATGCTGTTTCTGTTTGCATTATTTTTATTTCTGAAAGTCAAATCATCCGATCTACACTAATTAACAATAGGATACGACAACATTCTATTCTCTATCGTGGTGTAAAAAAACACGGTTACAAGGAAAAAACTTGCAGTGGTTTCGGACAAACACGAACAGTCAAACTTTCTCCAGATACAAGCTCTCCATCAATCACCAGATTGCCCGCAATCCCTCCTTTGGAATGAATCGAGAACTCGCTGACGGCCACGCAACTCACCCCGTTCACATTCACATGTGTCCCTGCAATGACAGAGATAAAAGTTTGGTCACTGACTCACTCCGTATACGTGTAGTAGAAAGAAAGACATTGGAATAACAACAACAATAATTACAACACTACTAATTACTATATAATTTAACCCACCTTTATCCAAGCTGAGTAAAAATTGCAAGGCACAAGGTCTGCCAGCATCACTCCGTATGATAGTTAAAAATATAAGGCCATCATTTGGTAGTGTGGATGGAGCGAATATTAAATCGGATCCAATATAAGATTGTATTGACGAGTACACGGAAATAAAATGGTCGTCAATGATGACGCGCTTTGGACTGCTTGTACTAGCATCGATGCTACTAGCATTTGTAGTAGAATTAGAATTTGAATTACTTTGGGAATGTGACTGTGACTCAGAGTTGTGATCTGTGTGGCTGCTTTGTGATGCGGGTATCTTTGATTTAGAATGATTTGAATTTGGATTTTGTACCAAGTCTTGGGACGAAGTGAAAGACGATGACGAGGCAGGAATGTAAGAGACTTGAGCTTTGTATTTTTTTAATCTTGCGAGTCGTAGTAGTGACCAAAGGGTGAATCGGGGCTCACCAAGTGGCCTCAGAATTTCACTTTCTATGTCAATGTCTGCCAGCAGTCCCCAGCCAGCAGAGAGGAAAGAGTACAATTTCTTATCGTCCAACTCTACTTCCGTCTACAAAAAAAATAAGAAGAAACAAGATTGACAAAGATTGCCAAATATGACTACACAATTTCCTTTCCTGACATAACATATTCCCCATTATTTGTTACCTCTAAACGTACAACTTACAATATTAACTGGAACAACTTTTCCTCTCGCTACAGCTAATGTTGTGGCCAAAACCGGGTTTTTAATGTAATCTGCAGATTCGCCACAGTAAGCTGCCAGTGAGCGTGCTAATCCATTCCCAGAGCCGCCGGCAATCACACCTACCGGAAGCTGTTCCGTAAATTCAAGCAAAATTATACTGTTTAGAATTTATCAATTACATATTTTGACTTCCAAAAATTATTGTGGACTAATAGTACTAGACGGTGAAGGTCCAAACCAAGCTACCAAAGTTTTAGTTGTTCAGAAATTCAAAACGGATCAGCTTTACAGGTTTATAGTAATGACGAAAGTATTTTACGAATTTCCTAAATTGTATGGAACATAGATTTTGAATATTGTTTGTCAAGAAAAGCGAATCCCTGAATCTACTATCTGTACTTATGACACTAGTGTGTGCGTAGTTTGTTTTGCATTTTTGAACAACTGTAGAGCATGCTCTCTGGTCATCCAATTTCTTGTTACTGTTGCCCTAATTATAAAAATATTATAATGATTACTCACTGTGGACATCTTATTTGCATCGGCTCTACTTCGAAGACCATTAACCACTTCAAATAGCAAACCGTCCCCTCCAACAGTGCAAATGCCGTGGATGTCAGTAAAATTTGCAGTTTGGACAAAAGAATTAGCATGACCGGGTTTTTGTGTTATAAATAATTCCGGTTTAATACCCGCCTCTTGCAAAATGGGGGCAACTTTCTCCTGGGAAACAAAAAACAAATCTCCAGTTCATTATTTGTACTTTGAAATTAATTAATAACTTCGCTCCCAAAAATATATGTATAAAATATATGTATTTTAAAGAATGAGTAGGCAACTTCCCACTCGTACAGGTATTTATGATATAATTTTAGAACTCACGCAATATATGGATAAAGTTTTTCCTTGTCCACTCTTTGGATTTAAAATGACTAAATACCGTGTCTGGAGTAAATGGAAGGATGATAAAGCAATAGATAAATTAGAAGTGCCAACGACCATTTCATTGTTTCCATCCCCGCCTTGCCCCATATTGATCCCACCCTCAGACTCACTGTCATTACTACTTCCATTCACATGTACCGAAGACCCCTTGAATTTATTATTTCCATTTGCCATCTGATTTGAGGATTGATTTGAATTTTGGCTGTTCCATTGCGATCTAGGATATTTATTCCGCAGGATTTTTAATGTTTCCTCCTTCCACTGCGTAGCAAACTCCAGGTTCTCATCAAATGTCTTGGTTGGTTTTTGAATGAGAAAGACGAGCGGAGTTCTCTCACGATACTTGACGGAGGTGAGAATGCCGGAGCGTTTATTCCTGGGGTACATGTAGAAGCAGAGGTAGGCCCCCTTCTGATCCCGCTTCCTGGCATGTTTCAAAGTGTGACAGCCAAAGAGATCCTCTAATTTGAACCGCTCCGTCTCGTGCTCATCCTTGATAGACTGGAGAAGGAGCTCCGTGGACGTGAGGAGAAGACGGTACGAGTCATCGCCTCTGGACAAACAAGGAAAAACATCTTCCTTCAGTAACTTCCCATCCATCAAGTCCACGAATTGATGACCGCCTGTAGAACGAGAGAGTGGAACATTTTTTATTGACCATTGTACATCACGCAAACCCACTTTATCCACCATATTACCATTATCTGATTAACTCCTCCAATTATTTATGATACAAACACACAAATAATAATCCTCCAGGTCTTGTCTACATAATTGCCTTATACCCAAGTTCCTTCAAGATTTATATCAAGTCTCAAATACCCTCAAGTAATGATATCAGAATGGATCTACAGGACAAAATGCCGCTTAAAGCTATGTACATAAATTAATTCAACTCTCACACTGCTCCATGCAATGCATACAAATTACAAAATAAGTACATATAGAAGTAGAAGACCCGGAGTTTCCTCGTCCATTACTCCAAATACAGAATACAGAACAGAACTCCTTAAAAGAGCTGCAAGAAATAAATTGAAATTGAAAGCTGCATAGATATACTACAGGAAGAAAAGTCATACATATAAAGCAAGACAGCTACTACTGACTGATACTTATACATTACCGACTTTTGCTCAGAAGAAGCACTTTGACTTTTAACACTTTCTCCTGTAAACCATCCTTTTATTACCCATTAAACAACTGACCCCATTGCATTGCGCATTGTAAGACATTTCTTTTGTACACGCATACCTATTTACCTATGCTTGACTTACACACACACTACGGACTACGGGCTATGACCAGACTTCCTGTGGTTGCTTCCAAAAAGTGTTAGATCTGCCCTGCAAGGTAATGAATCATTGTGGAGATTCTTTTGTACTCGTCTCTGGTGCTCTCTACACCTTATTTAATTTCCTTTTCTGTGCCCAATATCTGGTGTGCCCTCTACCACATCCTTCTCTGCTCAAATTCACTCGCCTTGCCTGCCTTAGCTTTGGTGACGTCTACAGATGAGATACTAATTAATACTCTACCACAATTTTTGACTATCTACTCAATTGTATGTTGTGGCGAAGAGAACAGATTAGAGAAATTTGGTAGATGACACAATAGACGAGTACCTTTGTTTGCTCTGCGTAGCTTAACTAGGTTCAAAACCAAACGAAACCGCAGAAATACGTAAGTATAGGTATACTTACCTAAAGACACTCCGGGGAACACTGCTTGGTGGTGGTAGCCTTTCAGTTATGGCCACATTGGAATGCTTTAATGCTTATATAACTTTTATTGAAGAAAACAACGCTGCAAATACCTCTATGTACCTATATATATTTATTTAAAAAACCTTACACCTGTAACGCATTTCATAAAAGAACTTAATCTAATTATATTGAACTGTAACGACAACGACAATGACCCCCTGCTCTTTTTTAAAAAACCAAGATGTATTCGTCTACTACGAAATTCCTAGGTTTTACATTACACAACAGGTAAAACTGAAACTGAAACGCTAAATTCTGACTGAATAATTCATTCGATCTGTTATCACTGCATTGATAACTCACAAAAAAAACATATAAAATACAAAGTTGTATAATTACAAAACGATTGTGTTGTGTGCTTTAATATACTAGACTAGAGTAGTATTATCGAAGTTTTAAGTCGCCATAGGTACGTAGTTTTTACCTATGTATGTTTCTGGTATCTGGTTGGTACTACAGATCGCGATATAGTGTACTTCAGCGGACCATCCCAAATAGTACACTATGTAGAAAGTTCACTATACAGAAAGTGTATTTTTAAATGCAAACTGGAGTACACGTACATAAATGAATATTACCATTATTATTATTTATTTTCGTAGTTTTGTTAAGTAACTGGCTTAAAAACCATTTAGTTCAGTTTTAAAGAACAAACTAAAGATTTTGTTTGTGAAATGTCTAGCAAATGCATACTGTAGGTACACAGGAAGCATTTAAGACTTGTTAATATGAAATTTTGGAGGTCAAAGTTCACCGGATCTATTTTTTAAAATTCCCTCAAATTCTTTTTTTGGCGTCCAGCAACCCCTTTTGGCAACGCGAGGTAAGTCCGCTGTACTCCATTAAATAGCATTGAATAGACTTGACCCATTTTTTCAAAAAAGCAAACCTTCAGTGATTTTCTAAAAATGTTCAGGTAACCCTACAGACTTCAAAACTTTTAGCACAACTTTGCTCTAGTGCTCTCTCTGATAGGCTTAAAATACAGTTTTGGAAAAAAATTAACTTTTTTGAAAATACTAGAAGCTAATGGAGGTTTTTGTCAAAACGAACAAGTTCAATATTTATAATTCTGAAAGTTTTTACAAATCACACAAGGTGGGTAGATTTCAGTAATTTCCACCCAATATACTATGAAAAAGTACTGAGTAACAATATGGGTAACTTCATTTTTAAAAAAGACTTTATAACCCTTATTTAAAAAATCGTTGTTTTCAACAAGTTAGAGCAGGTGGACTTAACTCGTTTTGCCAGACAAATTTTCATGTGTATCATATAATATTTTATTTACAACTTTTATTTTACGTTTACACTTCGCGTTGCCAAGTTTCTGTTCTGGCGGCAGTACACTATGTAACGATGACAAATCATGCAATTTGTTCCTTCGGGTCCACCTAAAAAGTACACTATGAGGAGATGTACACTATGTAGGAGTACATTAAGAAGGGGTTTATAGTAATCATGCATAGTAATCATGCAGTTTTGGCCGGGACGGCAGTTAAAGCACACTATGTAGAAGTATACACTATGAGGAAGTACACTATGTCGCGATTCCACTGTAATGGCACAGCTATTACAGACAGATCAACCTACACTATCAGTCCAGGGTGAATTGTTAGAAGTTTAGAGAATGTGTATACTTCCAACTTTCTGCAAGTTGTGTTTGGTGTTCTCCACATTTCATAATAATATTATTACACAAAGCAAATCGTTCTGTCTATTAACAACGCGATTAGCACAAGAGCAGAGCTGCGATAACGTCTAGTGATGACATTCCAAATAATTTACAAGGAGTTACGTCATTCTCACAGTTGTTGTTGCTGTCAGATAAAATATTGTCACAATATTCAAGCTGGAAATTACTGAAATACTGACTTCCATTTGTTCAAGTTGAAGTTAATTAGTCTAGTTTTATCTCATCATTACTATTGCAACTGTGCGACCAACTATTACAATATTACAATAAGAACGAACACTCCTTCTCAGTTACAAAACCACTCATCTTTCTTCCTAAACAGAAAAACAATACTAATTACTGTTCCTAATGATTTAAGACATTTACTTTAATGAGATGTCAACGGATTTACAGGGAAATACAAAAATGTCATTCCATTTCGACATTTACTGCGGTAGACTTAATGTCAGTAGGCTAACCTTCAAAAAGAAACAGCTTTATATTGTAACTTATGAGCAACTACAAGGAGGTTGTACATTACATGCCTACTACTGAAGTTTAAGTAAATAATTAAGTTGTAGACAAATTGACTGAATAAAATTTTTCCTTGCATCGACAAGTCTTTTGTAATACCCTTGAAACTACTTACCTACCCACAGCTACGTAGCTCTAGTACCCAGTTGGGTTTGGTTTAACATGTCTGATGCACTTGAAGCTACAGCAGATCGTTACTGCCATAAAATTCTAACAACTCACATATAATTAGCTAGTAAAATGTGCACCCAACAAGTGATATAAAAAGTTCGGTGCAAAAGAACATGTCGTTAAAGCAGCTCGTACAATTGTGCTTCTTACATGTTAAATGAATAAAATGAACGAGCAAAAGTACTGTCGAGTCACAACATTTTGACTATTGCTTGTTAAATGCCATGAAGAAGGTTTTGGATAAAAAATAGTTGATTTTTTTAATCAACCCAGAACGAATAAAATCCTTTCGATAAAAAATATCTTAACGTTAAAATCACTGCTCAACAACTGGAGTTTAAAACCAATTTAGCAAAAGACGTAGACGGATGATGATGGATCCCCATTATGCATTTATGGAAACATGTAATTCTTTACGAATTATACTACAGGTACACTTTCGCAGGGCGGTCGTGTCTGCCAGAATGAATATAATAAATAAATCCACAACTTTTTAATAAATAATACTGGCATTACTGAGATTAATATCGTTCATCCACACACTACACAAAAGAACAACACAGAGCTATAGACTGCTCTATTTAATTTGCTCATATTTTTCATGGCATCCCAAAGGATGAAGATGGACAGAGATGACTGCATGGCCAGTAAAGCAAAACAAAAATTTCTCTATACGTTGTACATTCATATTACTCATATGAAAAGCGTAGGTGGGACGATTCAACATTTCACCTTCATCGACAATCACAAAAAAATCAGAGTCCGGACTGCAAACAGTGCAAACTGCAACGCTCGTATCAAATGTTTTTAACTACAAAAACAATATTAAGCGTATACAGTACAGGATGTAATACATTTTGTTATTTCCAAGTCCAACTCTCCTCACTACACTACAGCTGTAATAAACCAAAACCAAGCACGCAGAACGGCGACGAGGAAAGCAAGATCGTGGCTCTGAGCAATAAAAGTAATAATACGTGAAGCAATCATACAAACTCAATTAAATGTAGGCATATAAATACACATATTATACGTATATGCAGTAAGTCTACGAAAATTGTTGTTGCTTGTAAGAGATTTTAACTGGACAGGAAAAGCCCATTGTACTATCATTTCCACGCACACCAGTTTGTACATATTATTATACACAATCAGATGAGGATCATCTGGCTTTGAAATACTTATCGTCCTTTTTTCCTGCTTGTTAAATGTTAAAAACTGACGATGAGCTGAACTTGTGCTCGTAGTAAGTATACCATGGAGTGAATGAATATTTGATAATAGTTTTTTTTTTAATTCTTAACCTGCTCGACAAATAACTCATGTTGCTGATAACGAACATTCATCTATTATTAGGTATATATACTCAGTGTCCGTATTTTTCCTATTTCATAACACAGAAGGGCATGACGACCTTTGTATTTACTATACGTATGTATTCTACTTGTACTTCAATAAAAAAGGGTTCTATTTTTATTGGTCTACCCAGAGTATGTATATAGCAATATGAATACATAGTTGGGGTGCGAACTCTGCGAACCTGGACATGAATTCAAAATTTTAACCTAGGTATGTACTTATACTTAGCGGAGCGTCTAAAGATGCAATAACTGAAGCTCCAGCTCTAAAATACAAAATTATTTATATTAATTTATACTTAAGTAGGAGTTTCTTTCGTTTTTTTTTCTGTTCCCTTAATTTACCGCTTTTACATAACATAGGTAGGTAAGTAACTTATATGAACCTGGAAAACCTTGGAGACAAAAAAGAATTGTTTGCAAAAGTGTGTAATTGTACTTACAACCTAAATTTTTTAAAACCATTAAAACTAGTTTAATCAGCATTTTCAAGTAGAAATTAGTACTTTCAAAATGGTCAGAACAAACCATTCAAAACTAGAAATAAGCATTTCAAAATGGTCATAACAAGAAATTAACATTTTCAAAATGGACAAAACAAGAAATAATCGTTTTAAAAATGGTCAAAACTAAAAAGTACCATTTTC
>JAQFZC010001189.1:0-33128 GCA_034695205.1 Dicyrtoma fusca
TTTGACCTTTTTGAAAAAGTGCTATTTACTAGTTTTGACCTTTTTGAAAAAGTGTTATTTACTAGTTTTGACCTTTTGAAAAAGTGTTATTTACTAATTTTGATCTTTTTGAAAAAGTGTTATTTACTAACTTTAACCGTTTTGAAAAAGTTAATGTATAGAATTAATCACTTTTGTAAAGCATTCTTCCCATGGTTCCCCAGTTTCGAATAGGTTAAACGTTTTGAAAAATGCTGAACTAGGAAGCAATAATCTGTAAAACTAACTTTCAAACTTTCTATGCAACAACGTAGACACATATTCTTTGGCTTGGGACTCATCGTTTTTTATGAAAATTATTTTTTGAAGTGAAAAATGTCTAATTCGATTATCTTTTTTCTTTCAGCTGGTCCCAAAGTCGGAATTCCGTCATTTGGAATTAATTAACCCTTGCTCTCTTCCCCTTGACTCCACTTCTCCCCACAGTAATTCCATTTTATCTCAAAATCCCGTCCACTCCCCTGCCTCAAGATGCTTCGAACAAAAAAGAAACAACTGAATCTCAAGCCAAACCGCCAGCTGGACAAGAGGTCCAGCCGCGGCATGCTGTACGAGAATGAAGAGCTCCGTCTTCGAACGATCCACATCAACGACGAGGTGGACAAGGGTCACACGGACATCAAGAAGCTCCGGAAGGAGAATGAGTACCTCAAGCGAGAGATTTGGAGCCTTCGGGATGAGTGCTCCAAATTAGAGGACGTTCTCAAAAAAGTCTACAGTGGAAATCCACCCCCTCTCTCCGAACTCCCCACCTACCAACCCCGCGTTCGGAAGCAGTCCACATTCTCCGGGGTTTGGGGTGGCGGTCGACGGGGAAGTAACATGAGCTTCTCCAACTGTTCCTCCTACGACTTCGAAATCGACAACGACAATGAGAATGACCCGGACTATGACCCCGATGAAGACCCCGGCCTTGGCCTTGGCCTTGGTCTGGAACAACACAAAAAAATCTCCCGTCAAAATTCGTCTCTTCAAGACACGATCAGTGACGGTGGTAACGGGAGTACTCACGTCAACTGGGAAGATCAACAGCAGCAACTTGAAGTCTATTTAACACCCGAAGGTCCGGATTCCTCCGAGAGCCAAAGCAACAACACTGACGACAGTCAGGATTATTGCCTCAACCAACAAATTGTTCTGTCCCATCCGCCCCATCACAACCACAATCCATGGCAAATGCATCTTCCCGACCTGGAAGCTGTGACGGAAGAAAGTGAAAATGCCTCCAATTCCAATAATAGTAACAATAATAGTAATCCCACCAGTCAAGTGCTACAGATTCCAATTCAAGCCGATAATTCAAATCCAAACTCAATCTCCAATTCCAATGCTAGTATTAATAACGTCGGCTTGCCCTTACATAACGGCTTCCTTTACTTGGATAATGAGCGGGATCAGGACAGTGAGAGCGGTTTGTTTGAAGCCTTGGAGCTAGAAAGTCAAAGCATGAATTGTTCAATGGAGCGCATCAATATTAATACAGATCAAAGCCAAAATCAAAATCAAAATCAAGATCAAAACCAACAAAACTTTAGTGCAGGGCTAAGTGTGGAGCGTCCAGTGAGTGTCAGTTCGTTTCTGAATTCCAATAATAATAATAATAGTTACTTCCGGCCCATCATCGAAATTACACCGGCTCGCTCATCCCCCACTTCAACGATAGCCAGTGGCATCGGTGGGGGGAAGCATCATCATTTCCAAGAGGATTTAAGAGAGCGGCCCAATTCTTCGGCGAGTGCCGTTAGTGATGGTGGTAGTGGTAGTGGTAGTATAATTGGACCTTCAAGCAGTCCCATTAACATTAGCCAGATGCCCAACTCGGATCTTCTTGAACATGATCTGTATCATGATCTGGGTTGTGTGACGGAAATCCCAAAAAAGTACCAGGTAACATCGGAGCTAAAAATAACTGTGAGTCGATCCAGCTCTCCCAACTCTAACTCTGTAGTGGACCAAATCATCCTACCTGACTCACCTGATCACGATCCTGCCCCACATTTCAATCCTGACAGTGCTGACAGCGACAAAAAAATAGACGCATCTTCATCTTCTTCAGCTATTCTTCGCTTTCAGCAGCAATCTGTGAAGAAACCTACTAGTTTTCCTACTAGTTTTCATAGCAGTGATGATAGCTCGCATCTGTCACAAGTTCATCAGCTATCAGTTCAAAATCAAAATAATAATAGTAATAGTAATCTTGAAAGTACACTAACCAGTAAAGCTACTGCCAACGTAACTACGAAACCAGCTGCAAGTTACCGTGTTTTAAAAATCTATTCTACCTACCTGTCAAAAACTCATCGAAGGCCCAGTGCTAGTGGTAATAGTAACAATAACACGTCCCTCTCCCAGTCCGAGCCGAATTTAAATTGTCAAGATATTTTCCAGTTTCCCTTTCAGAGCCACAGTCAACGTCACTGTCCTAGTGGTGCCTATGACGATATTTGTACTACTGACGGTGGAGAAGTAGGTCACAGTCAGAGTGATTCTGGTTGGAGCCCTCGCCCTGGCCAACTGACCTGTAGAAAGTTGCAAGGTTGGTCCCGAAGTTGCTGTCATACGTCAACGCTATGTCAGTGTCACTCCAATTCCCGGACGAGTCTCAATCCCTTTGAAATGTGTAGCTGTAACTGTGCTAGTGAGAATCCTCACATTAATTTGAAAGATGACTGGAATGTTTTTGATCGAAATATTGTTATTGGATTATTAGATGAGGAGCCAGTGACTCAAAGTCAAAACAAAGATCGAAATTCCACGGTTGTTCCGGGATTCCGTTCATTTCGTTATTTAAGTGTTCAAGAGGTCATCGATGAGCTGGAGGGCCAGTTTGATCCCACTTTGGAGAGCACCCACGGCGTTCGTCTCTTCACTCTCCCGGACTTCAATCCCTGTCGAGTTTTCATTTCCCTGAGAGCAGCTGTGAGTGTGAAGGCATTAATCGAGAGAGGCTTGACACTTCGAGGTCACCGGATCCGTTTGATAGATGCTTCACAAAATGCTTTCTCATTTATTATTCTCAGCGGCCTCCCTCCGTCATTCCCGGACTCATCTATAATCTCCGTGTTGAATGAATTCGGCCAGGTGGTGGCTCCCCTTCAGCGGCGGGCCTACAAGGGTGTGGATACGTCGGAGAGGATGGCGAGGATGCATCTCGTACGAATCCCACCCACCTCACAGATCCCACTCAACATTGCGGGCTTCGAAGTTCTTGCCAAATTTGTGAGTCAACCAAGCCATGAAATCCCCATGGCCCAATCCTCCGTCCTCTCAACAGCTAATGATATGATCTCCACACATGCTGTCTTAACCTGCACCACCACCGCCAGTTCCAATTCAAATCCGAGTAATGCTCCTCCAACTGTCACTGCTAATGTAAATTCTCTACCGAAATCTTCGAGCGTCAATCCATCACTTCCGACAAGTGCTGACGCGGCTTGTAATCCTAATCCTAATTTGAAGCGTGATCCTTTAACTTTAAATAGCCGGGCATCTGCATCTGCAATGGTACCGGTACCGGTACCGGCTTCGGGGAATAAATCGCCCGTCATTACTACGATCCCCCGACCTCATAAGCCCGTGACCAGATCAACTACCCTGGATTCTGCCCTTGGAGCCTCTGCCTCTGGACAAAATCAAACCCAGCAGCAGCAGCACAGCTTCCAGCCCACCACGCCCACCACCGCCACTTCCCGCTTTGGCCTCGGACCCACGGCCACTGCCATCAGTAAACGAAACATGTCCATCTGTGGCTCCCTCCTAGACTGTCAAGCTAATGTTGAGAACTCTAATGGACAGAAGGGCATGCTACTAGGGAATCCGAAGAAGCCTCTGTCCAGATTACCGAGATCTTCTCCAGGATCCTTGATCCCCCCTAGTCCTGGAGTGGGGGGGCCAGGATCTCCTGGCGTTTTTCTTGGAGATAATAATGGACTGACAGCGGGGCAGGGAGCTGGGAATAACCGACCGCTGTCAAGAAGTATGAGTTTTGAGCCTCGACGGGCTTCGGGGAATGGAAAAGCCCTCGCTGTGGGGTCCCAGCTGTCACTGGTAGAATCCCAGAAATTGCATCAAGGCTCCAGTAATAATTTCGGTCCGTTGAGTGATTCGATTGGGAGTAGTGGAAATATGCTGTCGAGGCAACAGAGCCGGATCTTTCAACAGCACCGGAAGTTGAGTCAAGCGAGCTCCGCACATTTTCCCAGTAGCTTGGATAAGAAGGAGGAGCTCCCATGGTGTGGTTGCTGGGGAAATGGGTGCATCTGAGTTACTATGGTTACCTAGAGTAGAACTGTTACATTCGATTCGATAGTCATAAATGTTATATTTATTTGCACATAATCATAGTTCCTTGTTCCTTGAGACCATCAATAATGTAGACTTCGTTACTTCATGTCAGTAATTTTATTGTTGTAGGTCCATTATTGTGTTTCGTAGGCACGCAGTAATTACACTACACTCACACTGACATTATTCAAACAATCCATCTCGTATACGCATAGACCTTAGCCCTTTGTTTTTAAGTTTTCAACACTCAAAGTAGAAACATATAGTAGCTTTATTTTATGAATATTAACTAAATCGAAGTAAACATAGCACGTATTATGAATTAATGTACCTACCTACTAGCTAGCTAAAGCTATATAATTAAATGTATCTTACATTGTAAAAATTGTAAATTGA
This sequence comes from Dicyrtoma fusca, assembly GCA_034695205.1. NCBI lineage: Eukaryota > Metazoa > Arthropoda > Collembola > Symphypleona > Dicyrtomidae > Dicyrtoma > Dicyrtoma fusca. The sequence goes on from JAQFZC010001189.1 coordinate 4,720, forward strand.
AAAATGAGGTGAATGAATGGAGCCTCCTTTGTGTTTCTGCTTATTGCAACTTACTGTAAATTTATGTATGTACATACATACATATGTAAGTAATTATTTTAAACTTCAAGCACTTGGTATGTGTTCAACTTTTAACTCGTGCCAAGTTAAATAATTTTAATGTAAATTATACTTGAGAATTTTCAACACCTCATTGAAAGAGAGTAACGCATTTATGAGGAAAAATATGCAAGAATAGTACGTAATCTATAATAGGTTCACTTTTAAGAGGAATCTTAAGTATGTAACTTTAAACAGCTATTTACATTTCAATTTCAAAACAGAAGCTTAGAGACTTTAATTATTTTTTGGGCAAGCACACTCGAATATATGTATATATATGCATGTTGGACACCTGTAGGGGCCTACCTACTTTAATCTTAAATATAATTACTACATTTATAAGAGCATGTCAATCGTTAAGCCGACGGCTATGTACCTATGTACCTATATTTTATGTTTTCAATTTCAATAAAAATCTTTAAAAATACCATGGATTACATAAGTATGTGCCTCATGTTACAATTCGTGAGTATTTCTAGTCAACATCACTTTTCACAAAATCACGACATTCCTACTGCATTCTGGTTCTGGTTCATAGATTTGATTAACTTCATGAACTACTTCGTTACTTTAAAGCAAACAAACTACCATTTTACCGAAATAAACTCCCGTCGGGAAGCTCACCTTTAACTGGAGAGGAGACCGGGAGGTTTACGAGCCGTACTCTTTCTTAATGTTTATTTGTACTGTGAAAAACAAGAAAGATAAAGTGATTCATCACTGTAACACAGAACCATACTTAAAACTAAACTAGTTGCTAGTAGCAGGTACTTATTTTAATGTTTTGATCCCTGCCTTTGATGTGCATTCAACAGCCCTGGCCCTAGTACTTAACTAAGTAGGTCTGTACATGCATTTTATTTTGCTTTCATTTCATACCTATTACCTATCCATACAAAGCCCCTCTCTCATTTCTCATTGGAATTTCGAACCAGATGCGATTGCAGTAAAAGCAATCAAAACTCCCATTAATATTCAGTTAAAGTACCTGCACAGTTTAAGATGGAATGTTTCCAGCAATATTTCCGTCAATGTTTCCATTCCGGTTCCCCGGTGGAATATAAATAGAAAGATTTTCTTTATCAATACTTACATTTTACTTTTTTAATATTAATAGGGAAAAGGAACCTATTCTTACTGCCCCTTTAGCTCCTTTCCTTTTAAGACACATATTCTGAACATATCATACAAGGTCAGCTGATAGTGTTAGCTATGAAGCTAAATAAATAAGCAACTACAGCTAGGTACCTAATTCAGTAAGTACACTGACATACTCAAAAAGTTCATAAAAAAAGAGAAACCTGAACTCAGATCGGAGTTCGGACCTGCCTTTGAAAAATTCGGCCGACGTTAGGTACAGAATTACAGCACACACCGAAAACAAAACTCCTGTTAAATCCAAAAGTCGGTAATTATTTATACAAAAATACTCATTTGAAAGCGTTTAAACACTTTATTAATCCATTTTAATTAGTAATTAATTATTATTATTATTCATACAAAATAATAAATTCGTAAAATTAAATAATTTTGTTATTATTTACTTAATGAGTCAATATCACTGGACTCAGTGTTGTAATACGTTAACGAATATTTCAAATCGTTCGTTCTTTTGCGCGTGAACCCGTGCACGCGTGTTTCTCGTTCACGCTCGAGCCAATGCTACGCGTGGTAAAATCACGGCGTTCAGACGAACGGGCAAGAACGAATTGACGCGAACGAGAACGGAACGAAAGAACGGCTCGTTCTTCTGCACAGATTACAACACTGACTGGACTGCACTGCACACTGCACTGCCGCTTAAAATAATTATTATTTCTTACGACGGGCAACGCCAAACCAGAAACAACAAAGAGCAGCCAAATTGATTTCTGATGGCGACGGCACGGCATTGCATTGATGATTATAGTGCATAGTGCACAGCGGAGCGAAACGAACCGGAAATCCAAATTGCGCGGTAAACAAAAATTCAAACTAATTCCATTTTTGAATTTAGCCAATGCAACGCGTCGTTCTATCGGCTGCTACACCACTGCACTGCACTACTGTTGTGTAATGGGAATGCCTAGAGCAGTCATATACATACATGCATTGGAATACTATACAATAATTAAATACGTTTTCAACATTGCTTAGGCGCCTTTCAAATATTAGGTCTCAGATATGTATATTTGGTACTGCAAATGCAAAATGGCCGGTCTCCAGTTCACACTAAATGCAAAACGGCCAGTCTCCATTTTTTACCATGCTTGCAGTATAGCGTTGAATCGAAAAAATGGAGATCGGCCACTTTGTATTTCGTGTGAACTGGAGACCGGCCATTTTGAATTTACAGTAACGAATGTACGTTCCGGTATTTAATTTACTTTTTCACAGGGTTCTTGAAAGTACACCCAGAGAAAGGAAAGTTGGGCCGAGCCTGTAGATACACCATTGAATTAGGGTTGTAGATTCAACCGTTTCATGTAGATTCAATGCAAAAATGTTCAAACCTGCATAAAAATGCAGAATCTACAACCTAAATTCAATGGTTTATCTATAGGCTCCGCCCAACTTTCCTTTCCCTGGGTGCACTTTCAAGAGCCCTGCTTTTTCAAAGGATTCATATCCCGTTTTGTTGTCTTTCTAAAGAAAATCTCAATGCCATGGTTTCCACTATTTTCAAGTGGCAATATCAATTTTTAGATTTTTTTTAAGTCATTAGCGCCATGTTTTCAACCTTTTCAAAACATTATTATCTCATTTTGTCATTTTTGAAAACATCAACATTATGCTTTCCCCTCATTTTATATATCGTCGGTTAAGAGGCAAAATGGGTTACATCCAAAAAACACTAGAAGCAAAATGGTTTATATCCACGAACTCTTAAAAGCAAAATGGTTCATATCCACAAACTCTTAAATATAAGACTTTTTTAATCCATTTTGCCTCTTAACCGACGATATTTGTGTCTTGTTTTGTATTTTTTGACATCGTCAACATTATGGGTGTCACTTTTTTCATGCGCCAGTATTAAGTTTTGCATTTTTTGAAAATATGGCCTTTCTGCTTTCTTGTTTCGACTCTTTTTAAATGTTTGTATATACCTACCGAGTTGTTTGAATTATTTGACAGCTATTTTTCCACTCTTTTTAAAAGTAAGCTAGTAAGTAAAAGGTAAAGTAAAAACTGGGCATTTTTCGAAATGTATGTGTTTTATTATTGTGCACCGTTTTGTGTTATGTACACCTCCCTATTTACTGCTCTCATTCATAATATATACAACGCTCCCAGGACGGAAAGCGACAGCAACGCCAGAAAACCATGCACTGCTTTGCCACACTAACCGCACAGTGTAATTCGAAGCAGGCGACGCCGTCAGCGATGCATGGTATACATACGCATACCGTCGACACTCGTCTCTCGCTGCAAAGGAGGCGGTGCTTATTTAGTGCAAACCTTACAAGAAGCCACGCCCACAAGGTTCATTTTAACGCGAGCCTACAGTATGCACCGTCAGCATTAAATTTCACGCCACGCCAACACTCCACAAAAACTGACTATTGAGGCATCAAACCACTTTGCACAGGTACGGACGAGAGTGCACCAGACTTGCGAGAAGAGCCAAGCTCAAATTAATTCGTTGGTGAATTGAAGAGTGATTCATCAGTGTTGTGTTGTTTTTTATTTATTTGTTATTATTGCTTCAGATCATTAAGATTTCGAAACTTTTTAATCTATCAAAATGGAGTAATTAATTTTGTGATTAGGGAGATAGAGACATTTTTATTCACGTTCCGTTGAATTTGAATTGAATCCGTCGGGTGGGCCAAAGGTCTGTTGTCTGTTCTCTGCTGTTTTTGGGTGGGCAGCAGACTTTAAATTAGTTGTGGGTCCAGCTTTCTAGCTATCGACGTTCAACATTCAAGTTCAACTCAACATTAAACGTAAACTGCGTTAATTTGCAACCAACAAGGTCAGCAAATCAATCAGATTTTTGCGTTTACATTTTAGTTCGTAAATCGTAATCTTCGTAATCGTAATCGTAATTGCGTTAGTCAAAAAACATCCAACAGGTCAGTCAGTAGTTGAACTATTGGCATTGGCGAACTTAACGTTACGTCATACGTTCGACGATCAATTGCCGATTGTAAAATTGTGGATTGATTTAGTTAGTTCATAGTTTCTAGAGACGTAATTAAAGGTGTTAAAATTTCAGAATTATTGGAATAATTGGAATAGCCAATAGTTGATGGTCAGTATGACTGCTACAACTATTCCAACCGCCGTGGCTGCGACGGCCACAGCGGCAAGTGACGGAGATGTCCAAGGGGTTTCCTTTACGAAAGCTTATGGGAAAGTTATAATCACTTTGGACAATGTTTTGATACCGGATACAAAATTATCTCCCACCCCATCGTGCCTGGATGGGTTGGATCCAGAGAGTGAAACGGATTTAAGGATCATTGGTTGTGAACTCATTCAGACTTCAGGGATTTTACTCAAGCTGCCCCAGGTAAATTTCCTTCTATTTTGGATATTTTTTTAAATTTATTTTGAACATTTTAAACTATAGTAAAATAGTAGTACGAAAGTACGAATACGAAACGAACTTACATTATACGTATGATGGAGCATTGTTCTGTAAGACAAAATAGAGGCAAAGTTGATTAATTGACCCTCCAACGTACTGCAACTTCATTGTCATTTAATTTAATTGTAAGAATGAATAATTTATTGTTTTCTAATCAAGTTCCATTTTTATTAGCACAGAAGTGTTTCGACGCATTGACGCTTTAGGGGGCGTAATTCAGCAGCCTGTTGCCCTGCCAGTCAGTCAGTCGGTCTGGTTTACTGGATATTTTTGCAATTTGCATTTTTGAACCTTTATATTTCAGACGGCAATGGCCACCGGTCAAGTGTTGTTCCAGAGGTTTTACTACTCCAAGTCATTTGTTCGTCAGCCCATGGAAACGACAGCAATGGCTTGTATTTACTTGGCATCGAAAATAGAAGAAGCTCCTCGCCGAATTCGTGACGTCATCAATGTCTTTCATCATATCAAACAAGTCCGCTCACACAAGTAAGTTAAATACACAGTGAATTACTCAATCAACTCATTTTCGTAAATTTCGACTGAGCTTCGCCATGTCATTCAGTCCACGTATGTTATAAGAACAAATTATTTAAAGCTTCATGTTGGATTCTAGGCCAATTCGTTGAAAAATCAATTCAGAGTCAATCACTGTAAGTAATTCTTCCAATTCCAAATAAATACACTCTGAACTCTGTGCACACACTTCATCGGAGTCTTCAGCAGTCCGCTTTGAGACGACAGACAATGACGATTGTGACGTTCGGTAACGGTAATTTGGTAATTATTACAATATAATAATGTATCAAGTGTTTTCATGTTATAATTTGCTGTCTCAATTCGTTTATCGTTATACTTATCTATGTATAATCGCTTAAGGAGACTCAGCACAAGAATAACCTAAATTCCTGCAGTACTGCAGTCAGTGGCAGACTCGTAATCAAATCGCAGCCGATGATATGCCGGGCTTTGTAGATGTGGCTAAATTCTGTTAAATGTATTTCCGTTCTATTGCGGATGTGCTTACGAAAAATAGGAAAAATCTTGCAATTTAGTTCAGTAGATCTTTTACCGTTGTAATCTTGTGCAGTGTAATTTTTAATTGCTCTCTTCCTTTTTTCTGCCTTAGCCTCAGTTGCGTTTAAGAAATTCGTTCGTTTTGTGCTTATCGGTTGTTGCTTTTTTGAGATGGTGTTGATGTTTCTTGCATCGCAACATTGCGGTAGTTCTGATTCGAATGTGTGTGTAAATTGTTTTATTTCATGATCTGATGCCAGGTACCGCAATTCCGAATGCTTGAATTTTAATGTTGCTTCAAGTAGGTTACTGCCTTAGAGCCAGAGCCCAAGATTTCTCAGCGCTCAGCTGCTTGGCGTGCCTTGTGATTGTACGACTGTTGAAGGCTGCGACAAGTTTTCGGTTTTATCGGATTTAGATTGCTTGCTCTACAGTGAGTTTGCTAGCGATTTAATTATGTGTGGTTGTGTAAGATTCAGTCTTTACTTTGGTGCGGAAGGCTAAACTTTCGTGCTTTTCTACGAATTTATTGCTTGCTATTTATTGTTTGTTTTTGTTAATTTGTAGTTTCCGTATGTTTGGATTTCGAGTAAACGTAGTAATTGTGAATATTTTTAAAATGCTGTTTTGTCCCACTTTGGAAGTAGATTTATGAAGTGGGGTACGCGATGCATCGATTGATTGCTAATTTAGCTGTTGTGAGTTCAAGAACTTCCCTCAGTGATAGCATCTAATGCAGTGAAAAGTCGGCACACTTAAGCTCATAGTTGCCAAGTTGCCGGCGAATCCCTTAATTATTTTTTGGTAATATGTAGTGTAGAAATGTTTCTTCTGTAATCGCTTCCGGTGTCGGATTTTGCTCTCAGAAATTTTAAATAATCGACAGTGGTACTTATTACTGTTTCACTGATGCAGTTTTGCACAATTTTATTGTATAGTTTTGTCATTACGGCTATCCTTCTTGAGTAATGAGTCAAATTATTCAAGTAATGTATTTAGTTGCGTTGATATACGAGTACATGAAATACAGTATTTAATCTAATTTTACTATTAATTGTAATACATAAATAATAAGTTAGTTCTAAGTAGCGATAACAATTTTTTGGTCACGCACCGTCGTCAAATCTGTCGTCATCGTCTTGTCAACCTCTGGTGGCTACTGCTCTGCTCACATGTAAGGCCATTGAAGAAAGTGCACAGGAAGAATAAGAAAGGTTGCTAATAATGCTACGAAAGTCTTCTGTCTGTCTACGAAGGTTGGGACTGGGGGGTTGGTGGTGGACATGGACAAAAGCCAGGGATGATAGAATTTTGGCTCCATGAGTGTCACTTCCACTTCCAGGTTGAACAATCTCTAATGTGTACAAATTTAGAGGACAACATGTGTGTTTCTTTTTCTTTCTAGGGTCATTCAGCCACTCATTCTGGATCCTGCCTACATTCGTCTCAAGAGTGATGTTACATTGGCCGAGAGACGGGTTCTCAAGGAACTGGGATTCTGTGTTCACGTCAAGCACCCTCACAAGGTTTTCATCTATAAATATTTTTAAACTACTACATTTTTACTTGGGTAAATATTTAGACTGATAAGTACCTTTAAAAGACTCAGTTTGAATAAATGAATTATTTTATTTTTCTAGCTGATTGTAATCTATCTTCAACAGCTTGGGTATGACAAGAATTCAAAGTTTGTTCAGTTGTCCTGGTACGTCTTTTCATTTGATTTTTTTGCCAAGTATTTTAAAAGCATAGTTTTTAATTTTTGTTTCTGTCCATTTTTGATAATATTGTTAATGCATTGATTGTAACGTAAGTACTTAATTAATACAATGTGATTTACTTGTATATTTGCAGGAATTACATGAATGACTCACTTCGAACAAACGTGTTTGTCCGTTTCACCCCAGAATCAATAGCATGTGCGTGCATATTTTTAAGTGCTCGGTTTCTTAAAATTCCTCTTCCCATGTCACCTTCCTGGTACACGCTGTTCGACGTGGTGAAGGCTGATATAGAGGATATATGTAGAAGTATACTTTTACTGTACAACAGACCTAAGGTATGTACTTAACAGACGTTAATCCACGAGATAGGTATTCAAATATAATATACATAATGCATGTTTGAAATGATCAAGTGCAACAGATCGTTCATAAATAATGTAAGTGCGTATGTTTATAAATCTGGTTTTAATTTCAGGTTAATATAGAAAAATTGGACAAAGTAGTTGAAGATCTATCTAAAGCGTATCAAGAGTCTAGAGTTAAAAGTAAAACGGGTTCGACCACTCCACCAGTTCCAGAGAAGGCCACTCAGCCAGCTCCGAGTCCAGGTAATTCAAGGCCATCATCACCCCGACATGCCGAAGTTCCGGTCCAGCGGGTTAAAGATTTGAAGGAGTCCGATGAAGTCTCTAATAAACGAAGATCCAACGATGATCATCACGGCTATAGCGACGATCAAAATGGAAGGAAATCTCGACGAGATAGGTCACCTGTGTAAGTTTCTATTGTTTAATATTTAAACCGTTTATTATATTAGGGCTGTAAAAAAAAAAGGTGAGAAAGCTTTAACATACTTAATAATACTAATTGACTAATAATAGTGATAAATAATTTATTTTTCAAGTAGGGCGAAGAAATCGCGCAAGAGCCCCTCGCCTATCGTTTATAACAACAGTCCACCCAGGCACAAGCACAAAAAGAGGAAGAAGTCTAGGTATGTTCTGTATTCTTTTTTGCAACATAAATATTTGCATTTTGGTTAGCATATATTATTGTTGTATCCTTTCTCATGAAAATTATTTTTACACATTTAAATTTTGCTTCTATTCGCAGGTACTCTAGCTCAGGTTCAAGATCTCGGTCAAGGTCAAGGTCACGTCATCGCGATCGTCGAGATAGAAAGAAGTCACATCGACACGATCGAAGTCGCTCGCCCTACACCCCTCCTAAAAGGCATCACCACTCCAAAAAATCTAGTTACAGTCACAGGTACTAAATTAATACTAATTACAAAAAGCTCCAAAGCTGTTCTTTGTAAGTTTTGAAGGAAACGCTTAAAGTTTTTCTTACGTGCATAATTACTTTAGTCGGATTTGTACTAAAATTAAAAGTGCAAAAACGACAAAAAATTATTACAGTGGCGCTTTGGATTTGGCATCCTAGTAGTACTGTACAGTATAGGATGGTCGTAGACCAGGAACAGATTTATATACTTCATACCGTAAATTTCTTTTATAATAAAAATATTATCTTGTCACTTGTATATCTTGCAGTTGTCTGAAACTGCAAACGAAACTAAAATTGATAAAGTAGAAAAAAGCAAACTTTATTTGTAAGTGCAGATGTTTTACACGATGGTTTTCCTATGCTTGCAGTCCTTACGAAGATTCGATAATTCTGATACTTGATAATTTTTACAAATTAGTCCTTCAGTTGTTAAAGTTGGATTTTGTCATTTTTGTATTGTAGCTATTCGGGCATTGATTTGATTTTGTCATTTTAGTCTGTTAGGCACTCACGGCTTGGTTTTTACTTTCATGGTTTCGCAGCTTTTGTAATGATAATATTTAACTCGGGGCAGTTTAATTCAGAGTTAAATTATTAATGTTTACGTTCAACAATGTTTAACGAATGTTATTGAATGCTTCAAGTTTCAGACACCAGACACGGACAACTTTTTAAAAGTTAGTTTTTTAAAATTGTAAACAATGTTACTCAACATTCAAAAACAAGCACTAAACCAACAAAGTAAGAATTATTGCGCGATTAAAAAGTCTACTAACCTTTCTGCCTTCTAATGATTGAATCTGCTATGAATTTTTGATTGCCCATGATGAAAATTATTATTATTATTAGGAACAAGAAAAAGTCAGATGCCTCGGACACATAAATGCAAAGCTCGATCCTCTAGAGTATAAATATATTATATTTTTTGTAATAAAAAATGTTACTGTGTTTTGTAGTCGGTGGAATTTAAAATTGTAAAAGATAAAAACGGTAAATGGAAGTACTCTGAATTCCCCAGGCTACTTTTTTGTTGTTTGTTTTGCCGTGCGAAATTCTCTCACGAAACTTCTAACTACGTGTAAAACAAAATTAAATCAGTGACACTAGCACAACTAGCACTAGTTGCCTCGAAGGCAACGATGCGCAGAGTTTGTAAAACAGAAAAAGGAAGAGGTACTACTAGTACATAGTATTATTACTATTATTGTAATTATCTTGTAATTTTTTCTTGTCTTCAACAGATATTATGATTGTGAAGATTACCCCTATTCAAAGTATTCGGATTAATACTAATACCATAATTTCTTTAAAAAAATTAATTTAAAATCCAATACTTAATAACTTAATACTTAATGGAATAATTATTGTGTACACTTTGTCAGTAATTAATTTAATTTTAGTTGCCTTTGTCATTTTATCGCTCTTGCTCTTAATAATCAATAACTCCCAACTCTCCAATGCTATACATACCTATGTAATAATGTGTTTTATACTAGTTAGAACTGAATTTATAAAATTTATAAAATAAACTTATTCTTTCCTGTTACAACTTGAAGGAATTTGACTATGTAATTTCAAGAAACTTAAATGTCGATATAATTTTCTTTAATAGTCAGTGTAAACCATTAAAAGTAATAACAACAGTAATGCTGTCACATGATTCTGCCTTTATTGCTTAAAAGGTTCAAAATATTGTTATTATTGAATTGTTAAAGTTAAAGTTGGGTTTAAAGTTGAACTAAATCAGGTAGGACAGGATCAGGGAATACGATCTTTATTTATTAATAAGTTATATATTAAAATTAGGTTATAATACTTACACTAGTAACCATTGCATTGTTTCATTAATTGTAACACGAAGAAAACTTAAAGTGATGTACTTACGGAGCAATTTTATTGGAAACTGTTGACTGTAGCTGTGGACTGTAAAAGGGATGTAATGTTATTGTAACTGCCAGTAACCAGTTCTTTTGATAACCAATATATAAATAATAATACGAATTAACTGTCATCAACTCACTCACATCCCTCATTCGGAAATACATAACTGTAATTCGTAACCAGACCAGCAACGCAGTTAAAAATAAAAGTCTATTATTGTATTAAATATTGCAATGTTTTACTGAAATAATTTGTGGCTTTTATTTCAAATTTAATTTCATTGTAATTAATAGTTCAAAAAATGGATCATAATCTCGAGGCCAGCCGTTGTTCGACTTCGATCCTTTTGAAGCTTTGTGGAACTGGTTTTAGGTTTTGAGGTAGAAGCTGCTAAGTGTCCATGGATATTCTAGAGAGAATGAATCAATTTATTTGTAGGCAATTTAACTTGCAATTTCGTAATGAAGTAAGTGATCAATATTATAATTAATTACGCTTTAAAATCTTGGTCCTCCTCCTCATCCTCCTCGTCCCGCATCATTTTCTGTGTGAAAGAGATTTCTTGTGCTGCCTGGAATTGCTTGGCTTGGAATTCCAGCTCATGATGACGCCGGTTCCAGTAGGGCTCGTAGAATTTCCCGAATTTCTTGGCATTGGCTCGATCTCCTTTGGTCACACCGATAAAGTCCAAATGCTTCAAATCTGGAAGATAGTAGATTACGCAGGAACGGTATCCATCTTCTTCTTCTATCGGGTTTCCCTTTATTTTCGGATAAATTAGTATAAATAAATAAACTAGAAAAGGCTAAATACTATTAGAAAAAATAATAATTCTGTCAACGGTTGATTAGCTCAAGAACTCACGTGTAGCGTCAAAGTATGGAGGAGAGGAAATCCCTTTAATTTCGGGATTTCTTTCATGTCTGCCAACGAGTTCCCGTGCAAATACATTATTTTCACATTAGGAACTTGCCCTATTGTCTACAGTAATAATAAAAAACCACAAAAACAAAAATTATTGTAACCTATTCGCAACTGGAAAGTCATGGAAAGAATGCTTTACAAAAAAGCTTTTCCTAGAAATTAACTTTTTCAAAAGGGTCAAAACTAGAAACACCATTTTCAAAAGCATTCAAAACCAGTAACCAAGACTTTCAAAAAGGTAAAAACAAGATGTTAGCGTTTTCAAAAAGGTGTGAATCAAGAAATTGGCACTATCAGAAAGGTCAAAACAGGATATTACCACTTTCAGAAAGGTGTAAAACAAGAAATTAACACTTTCAGAAACATCAAAACAGGATATTAACATTTTCAGAAAGGTCCAAACAAGAAATTAACTTTCAAAAAGGTAAAAACAAGAAAGTAACACTTTCAGAAAGGTCCAAACAATAAATTTACACTTTAAAAAAGTTAAAACTAGAAATTAGTACCGTAAAGCACCAAATTGTGCCCGGGTCCCTAATAGTGCCCTGTCCCTATTTGTGTATATATATGTATTTGTGTATTTGTGCTCGGGGTCTTAGCTCGAGTTTTGAAATAGTGCCCGGGGGGCACTATTTGGTGCTTTACGGTACTTTCAAAAAGGTCCAAACAAGAAATTAACACTTTCAAAAAGGTAAAAACAAGAAAGTAACACTTTCAAAAACAAGAAATTAACATTTTCAAAAAGATGTAAAAGCTAGATACAGTACCGTTTCGAAAAGGTTAAAGTTTTTAGAATTACTTTATTAATTATGTATTTAATTTATTCCATATTTTAATTACGTCCTCATCCAGTTGATTAATATGATTGAAGGATAAATCCACCCAGCAAAGTCCGAGTGGTCCACCGTCTAAAACTTTGTACAGGACCGACACGAGGCCATCAATCGTTTCCACGAGATTGTACGAGAGACGGATGCTGGAAGTTTTGTAGCGATCATCCTCCGTTTTTTCGGGAACTTTGTAGTTTCTTTTGGTGTGAGGGGGTTCTTGAGCTGATGTGATTTCTGTTATTTACATTTGTTAATTTAATTTAAATAATTTAATTCGGTAATCTAATTGATAATTGTATTTTTCTTGAAAGGTTGTTTTATTTTAAATCCCCCCAACAATGCTTTACAGTGTACCCTCAATGCTGGACAGGAGGGAGAATGAGAAGTCGATGGGGGGTGCCTCTGGATACAGGAAGGAGGTGGTGCCCTTCTTGCCCCCACGTTGAAACCGGTGTTGGTCACCAATGACGAGGAAGCCCATCCGTCTTTCACCTATGGAGGTAGGTACTTGTAATTAATACTTTAATATGTACTTATATACTTTTTTGAAGTAAAAAAAACTATTAACGTATTAGGAACCAGGGAACCATGGAATGAATGGTTTACAAAAGTGTTCAATTCTATAAATTACCTTTTTCAAAACGACCAAAACTAGTAAATATCACTTTTTCAAAAAGGTCAAAATTAGTAAATAACACTTTTTCAAAAAGGTCAAAACTAGTAAATAACACTTTTTCAAAAAGGTCAAAACTAGTAAATAACACTTTTTCAAAATGTTTAGGACTAGTAAATAGCACTTTTAAAAGGTCAAGGTCAAAAATCTAGAAATCACAGTTTTCAAAAACATTCAAAACGGAAACGGTTCCAAGTATATTACCGTGTCAAAAAGGTTAAATTCTTTTTAAAAAAAAATGGAATAACAAATAAGGACCATGTGCTCTAAAAGTAGGTTCCTCCGGCTCTTCGTCCTCGTCCACCTTCTTCTTCCGACTCCGTCGCGTGGCTCCTTCCTGCTTCTTTTTACTCGACTTCAACTCCCGAACCCCCCCACCCCCTCGACTTCCTCCCTGATCATCCGGCAACTTGTCCGTCGACCGACTAGAGAACTCATCCTTCCGTCCACTCCCCTTCATCGACTCCACCGTCGCATCCAGGAGGACCTGTGGAATCTTGGGCTTCTCCAACTCGAAGAACTTGATGTCATTCATATTCTCCATCTTTTTATGTTTTGTTTAATAATTCTATCCTTTTTGTTATTTGGCTAATAATTGATGGATCGGGTGTATTGTATTTATATTTATTGTGTAATTATCGATTTTCGTTGAAGCTAAGAAAGAATGCAAAATACGGAGCGGCTTAAATGGCTTCTCGATTATTAATTGTGCGTAAGTTACAGTACAGATGATGTTGATTAATTGATTTGGAGGGGCGTGAGTGTGAATGCATGAATTAATTCAATTTACATATGTTTGATAATTAATTGTTAGTGATATAAAATGCCTTGATACTGATACTGATAGTGCTAGCTGCTAGTCCAGAGTCCAGAAGTCAGAAGACAGATTATTAATCAATGAGATGTCAGTGTCAGATTAGATTGCTTCTTTATTAGCCGATAAATAAAAAAATAAATCCCCTTTTTTGATATTTATGAATACAAATTGCAAATTGATTAAAAGATGGATGCATTAGTTCATTTCATGTCTATGCCACGTCCATAAATAAGTTAGAAGCCTATCTGTCTATCTATATTCTCTGTTGCCTATTAATTCTTAGTAGTAGACCGATACCAAATAAGGAATTAATAGAAATAATGTGTGCCTTCCTGATCTGATTATCCTGATTGTTTTGTAGTTGGTGTTGGTACGTTGGTAGTAGTAGTACTTGGAAGAAAAAGTGATACCGTAACCGTAATACTTAGCTTAATGGCAGGATGGCAGGCAGGAAAAACCCTGTTAATAAAAGATAGCACCTAAAATCAAGATTCCCTCAGTCAGTACAGCAAAGAAGAAGCTTTTGATTTTTGACTTTTTTGATATAAAAATACAGATAGCCCTTTATCCTATAATACTCAATTTCCTTCCTAGTCGTTCGTGGGTAGTTCGTGGTAATGCAATGCAATGGAACTAATGGGGAATGGGAAATAACAATAAAAATAAATAATAAGACGGCCGACAGCGCGGCTTTGCGTGTCAATTTGCAATGCAGACAGAATAATGCTGGCAGATCATCACGTTTCAAAAAATAATATTTATATTCCTTTCCTTTATCGTTTTTGTTATTTTGTTTGGTTACAAACTTCTTTATTCCTTTTTTGTGTTTTTTTGTTGCCATTAATAATAAGAAGCAGCTGAGAATAATAATAATAATAATCGTAGCTCGTTTCTTGTAGCGTGCGTAGCGTGATACCAAAATATAAAAAACAGCTGAATCTGAAACATAAAGATTCCTAACTACATGCATGCATGAGTTTTGAGTTAAAGTTGATTTGTTATTTTTCTCTCCCGTCCGTTTTTGTACACTTGGGAATTTTGGAAAGTCTTTTACATAATTATGTAGTTGGTTGCTATGCTATGATAAGACTTGTTGGAACGTGGACAGAAGTTTGGGCTATTTTTAGTAGTTTTTACTGTTTTTACTGTTTTTACTGTTTTAAGGCTGGTCAGAGTGACAGTGACAGTAGTGCAGTGCAGCAGTGGTCAGACTGCGACTGAATTACTGCCCTGGTCGAATGTATAGGTGGTATGTTTGCAGTGCTTTCTACTTTCTCTGCTTCCCCCGGAGATATTAGACAGCTGGATACGGATTCAGATAGATCGAAATATTCAAAGCATTTATTTATAACTTATAGTCAACCGCATGAAGTTCTCCGTAGACAGCAGCAGGCTATTATATGGGGCTTCGTACTTTTATTGTAGAGGGCTAATACAATGATAATAGTAGGTTTGTTATAGTGTAGTGCTAATATTGTATTACCGTAAATCGTGGATTAGTTGTGTCGGCAGTTCTTTCAGTGTTTAAAATATCCAAAGATATGGTCATTTATCCCCTCATTTACTTACCTGGTAATGAAAGTCACTAAAATAATGATGTAAAGGCTTAACACCCACGGAAGCTTCTGAATTTCTGTGACAAGTCGGAGATTTACGGTAGTTTGGTTTGAGAGTGGACTGAAAGTTTGATGGAACCTACAAATAAGGAAAAAGCTGATGAGAATGCAAAAGTAGAGAAAAGAGAAACAAGAAGTGAAGAAGTGCGTGATCAGATACATTTGCCAAATCAGCAGCCAAAGCAATGCAGAATAACGACCAACCTGCAGAACAGAATGCGATACAATACAAACTAATATAACGTACAAGTTGTGTGCAATTTGATACACCAAACCGAACCAAAAACCGAAACCGAATGGAGCCAACTACCGGGAACATGATTATGATCCATTAAAAGGGAATCATCCAAATCGATGCGATGCGATGGCATGAAACAAGAAATGACCGTCTTTCCCGAATAATTTTTTACACCGTCTAATTAAGCTAAATTCATTGATGGGCTAATTCATTGTCCACTTCGATGCAGATAGAACATTTTACTTTTTATTCCCCTGTCAGCTACAGTACAGAGACTACTGCCCACCACAGGCACAGGTACCTAGGTAAATATAAACTATAAATAAAACAGCAGGCTTCCACAAACTGAGAAGAAAGCCTTTAATAGTTTGCAAAAATTCGATCGAATCTAAAGCTTTTAGTTTTATTAGCTTTTCATCTTTCATGTGGACTGACAAGACAAGTGAGCTGTCGGTAGTTGGTCACACAAAAGAGACAAAAGGCTGAATCCGGTGACAGTTGGTTCCTTCAATCAATGCAAATACATAAATGCAAATGAAAAAATACAAAACAATCCCACTAACATCCGTTTTTACGTATAATAAATCCTTTAATATTGTTTTTGCAAATATTCGATGACATTTGATATCCATTTTAATGCTAGAAATTCATCCTCACATTACTCACATATTATTATAACAAAACAACTTGAACTCCAACTCTTGACTATACTTTTGTTATGAATGAACCAACTTGAATCTGAATCCTACTAACGCACTATGTATATGTATCATACTATGTATCATATCATTGAAAATCGAATGTAAAAATTCTAAAATTCAAAAACATGAGAATTCATCATTTAATTTCAATTTACGAATACGAACGAAGATTCTTCGCTGAAGGTGCAAAATACATATTCTATTAATTTGATGATTGATGCAATCTTAGATAATTCAGAATGCGATGCACATAATATTTCCAACAATGCGCAATGTTACAATAAAATTGCTGTATAATTATATTACATACCTACGAACCTACCTAGAACCTAAACATACTCGTACGACCACCGACCATACCGTAAGACTTTATAAGAGAAGCGAAGGGCGAAGGAACATTATTATGTTTAGTCAATATTTTGTATTGGATTAAATTAAGTAAATTAATTTTACATTACAATAATTATTACAATTACAATTACAATAGGCATATCACAGTACTTAACAATGAGAGAGAAAATAAGCTAATTAGCTAATCATTCTCAATTGTTACAATTTTAATTTAACTATCGTTTCCGTTTTCGCTTTGTCCCGTACAAATAGTTAATTTTTGTAATAATTATTATTAAATCCTAGAATTTATTATAATTCATTTTTAGTACACTTTTGTTGCTGTAAAATATTATCAGTATTAAATTTAGTATAATTTCAACCGATAACGCCAGCAGCAACAAGAAATAATTTTCATTTCTATTTCCATTCGCAAAGTTAAAGACGAAATAATATTTTTATACGTAAACAAAATGTGACTGTGGCTCTTTCTGCTGGCTATCTACATAACGGTTATAATTAATTATAAAAGCCTAAACAAATTATGTATGTAATGACAAGACTGAAACTGAAAAGCTATAAAATCGAGGGCTATAAAGGAAGACTGTATTAAGACCGTACAAGACAAGTGTCACTACATTTATTATGCATAATTAACTAGGTATTATTATTAGGCTGCGTTCAAAATTCAAAATCTACTCCATTAAATCTCACGCACAGAACAACAGTGCAGTGCAGTGTTAACTGGGTTGGGTAATCAATTAATATTCTACAGAGTTAAATTTCTAACTAGGAAGTGACGTGTAAGTTGTTTGTGTGTATACGCATAAACTATCACAAATACAATAAAATGTTATCACTTGCACCGGTTATATAATCATTAGTCATACGAACGAACGAACGAACGAACGGATTTCACATTTTAACAATTTTTAAGAGCAATCATTCAACGATTCAACGAAACAGAAACCACAACTTAGATTACACTGGAAGACAGTCAACTGTTTGCATCGTAATTATTCAATACGCATTAATTAAATTACTATATTTAAATTCATTACTAATTGCTACTTAATTACAAGTTACAAAGTTACAATCTACTGCTTGCAGCGTCCTTACAGCAGCAGCAGCACCACAACACAAACCACTGTCAAAGTGATCTTTCAATACACAACACAGTATAACATAAAATATACCAAACTAGGACTTGCAATTGCAGTAATTAAAATCGAAATAACAATAAGTACACTACTACAAATTGCTATGCATAATAGTGTTACGATTACGAAACGAACTCAAAATTTGCTGGTAAATTAAAACCTTAAAATCAAAATATTGCAGCCCGCTGTGTATTCTGTATTGCTCATGCTCTCTCGGCTTTGGCTATTTTTCTTTTTTGTATTTTAGGTAAAAATAAATTGTTTTAAGTCACAGGCACACACTTGAAATATTTAATGATCCGATGAAATTCTACGTATCCTTTTTTATGTTATTTATTTAATTACGCAGTACTTGAATTTGGTTTAAATTAAAATAAACGGTTAACATTTTAGGAAAACTTAAACAATGTCCAATCCCAACCAATAATGATAATGATGACGTATGTGTAGACACATTCTACAGACCTACCGCCTACCGACTTACCTACTCGCAGAAGTAAAATAAAATAAAATATAAAATAAGAAATAATAATTTTAAAAAATGAAAGGTAAAAATTAAAAATAATTAGGTAATATTAATTATTAGGTAAATTCAGAGTAAAACGGCCAGTCCGCCGCGTGCCCTAGAATTATTAGCATTATTAGGAATAGGAATATTATTAGGATTTAAATTACCATTATTAATATTAACATTATTATTACTGTTAAGATTATTTTGAGTTGACGCAGTTGAACTATTACTACGAAGAAGTTCCTCTCGCTCAATATCTAGAATACCAGCAGCTCTACTCTCACGGAGTGATAAGGCAGACAATGTCCTGCTGGATTCTCCAGCAATCACACCGCCCAATATACGAGGACCGCTCCCACCACTCACTTCACCACCCCCAAAATGTTGTAGCTCCAACAAGGATTGTCTATTTTCAACCGGAACTGAACTGCTACGAGAATAATTATGAAAACTATTATTACTGTGTTGAGCGGAAGTGTCTAAATTTTGAAGAAGCAATGGTTGGGAATGAGAGGCTGTTCCATTATTGTCTTGACTATTCTCAAAAATATCATCCTCTTCGTCCACAGAATCCGCCCCAGCAGCGCCCATGCCATCCCCGGGTAGGTTATTATTAGCATGCCCGCCCTGGTGGGCTTGCCCTCCCCCTCCCCCCCGATTATTTATACTATCATCCAAGGCATCCTCCCCGTACAGTAACTCGTGACAGAGTGGACAAGTATTTTGGACATACAACCATTTCCGGAGACACACTGCATGGAATAAATGTCCACACAAGGTCACTTTCGCACTCTCCATTTCCTCATAACAAATGGCGCAGACGTCGTCCTTCCGTCCCGCTAACTGCTCGTCACTCGCATCCGCCAAACTCATAATTTTCATAGAAGCCGTCTTCCTCTGACAGTAAATCTTCCAGCCCTTCCTCGCCTCACACCAAATATTGAAATAGGCATGGATCGTCATTCCAATGGCACGTATGGCACTTGCAGACTCAAACATGAAGATCCAAACGGCATTGACGAAGAGGAAGATCCCCGTTAGGAATTCCGCCACGTTTGCAAAGGATTTCAAATAAAAGACCATGTCCTCATGGGAGAGCTGATCCGCGAGTTTATCCACAACACGATTTAGACCACTTGGAAGAACACGGCGGAGGCAATTGCCAGCCTTTTGAAGGAACTCTGGGTACTGAACCAGTTGGGAGAGATACACCACAATGGAGATGACGAGGGAAATCACGATTTTGATCTTAAATTCAATTGCTAAGGCCAAGACTGCGAGAGACCAGGTCGAGACGGAGCTGAAGCGTAGGAGGTAAATGGTTGACAGGATCGAGACGGACAGGGAGGCTAAGGAAATGCTCACTGCGCGGATCTGGAGACCTTGGAAGGTTCGGAAGGCGTGAAGGAGTGGGGCCACCTGCAATTCAATAACGAACAAACGATTTAAATCACACATTGTAATTGTGACAGTTTATAATTTAATTCTACTCGAAACTCTGTAAGATACACTTTTGTCATTATTCGTACCATTTGATGCAAGGCATGGAAAAGAGCAGTTCCGAGTAAAACGACATTTTTGAGCAAGCGGTCAAGTCTTTTTTCAGGGTCCAAGGAAGTTAGTCCAGTCTGTAAACTGAGTATGAAGAATAAAACTGTGGAAATAGAGCCAAATCGATTCGCATCCGTTTCCGAATTTGTTCCCAAATACAGGAGCCATAGCAGAAATTCTCCGATCTGTTAAGAAATTAAAAAGAGCAAAGTTACCTATTAGGAACTGGGGAACCATAGAAACAATGCTCTAAAAACGTGTTTAATTCAATAAATTAACTTTTTCAAAACGGTCAAATCTAGAAAATAACGCTTTTTTAAAACGTTCAAATCTAGTAAATAACACTTTTTCAAAACGGTCAAATCTAGAAAATAACGCTTTTTCAAAACGTTCAAATCTAGTAAATAACACTTTTTCAAAACGGTCAAATCTAGTAAATAACACTTTCAAACGCTCAAAATGTACAAATTCGGCGTTTAAAAAATGGTCTAAACTAGAAATTACCGTTTTCAAAAACATTCAAAACTAGGTACATATGTACATTGCCGTTGCGAAAAGGCTAATCATAAATTAGGTACACACAAATAAGGAAGTCAAAATGCAAAGTCATTTACAATATTAAGAAGGAATCCTTACCGAATGACAAATAACAGATACAGTGACGGTAAGTCCCACAATCCCCGTAAAAGTTTCCGTCCCATGAGACATAACGTAGCGAAAGACATGAGCTAATGACTCATCACAGCAACGGAAGAAAGCATCATATGCCGCTCGTGAGATCCAAAAGAGTCGGAAAACCGTATTGACTCGAAGACGTGCACACTCGACTTGAATTAAATGACTGAGTCCATACTCATTTTGAACTCTTCTCGTCTCACTCCAGGACTCCTTGAGGAAGCTATACACTTTGGGAATACAGGCCCACAAGGAATTTTGAAGGAGCAGAATCACCGCAATGTAAATCACAGGCTGAAGATGAACCACCCCACAAGTGTAGAACATGGAGAAAGCGAGTGAGTCGACGAGGGAAGCCATGTTCGGATTCTCAAATTGGGGCTGTCCAGCCGTCCAGAAGCGAGTAATAAAAAATAGTCCAGCTAGGCCCGTCCGGAAGACGAGATTGTAGAGGAGCGTTGGGAAGGAAGCTGCTTCCCATATCAGAGAGATAGGAGCAGTCACATAGGCCAAGTAAATTGTTAGAATGGAGACGAGATACGAGTATAATTTCAGTAGATTCTCCGTTGACAGCAGGAACATTATTATGGCCGCGAAAAATACTGGAAAGGCAAAACAGAAATTAAGATTCGATTTAAAAAACTTATTGGTGGCAGTAACAGAGTACAAGTTCCAATTGCGTCAAAACGAAAAAATTGCAGTTTTGTAAATACAATCATTTAAAATTTTTCAAAACCATCATATCTAGTAAATAACGCTTTTTCAAAAAGGTACAATCTAGTTAGTGACGTTTTTTTCAATTCTTCAAAACTAGTAAATAACACTTTTTCAAAAGCGTCAAAACTAGTAAATAACACTTTTTCAAAAAGGTCAAAACCAGTAAATAACACTTTTTCAAAAAGGTACAATCTAGTTAGTGACACTTTTTCCAATTCGTCAAAACTAGTAAATAACACTTTTTCAAAAGCGTCAAAACTAGTAAATAGCACTTTGAAAAGGTCGAAAATCTAGAAATTACCCTAAATGTTTTCAAAAACATTCAAAACTAAGTAAATTATATTGCCGCTGCAAAAAGGGAACTTACGAATCAAACATCCAAAAACTTCGCCCATTCTCAGTAATTCCCAGGAAGTTCCCTCCCTGAGTGCGGACAAGTCGCCAAATTTTAATTGAAATAGATAATCTGATTGATTATTTCCGGTCCCACTGATGAATGCCGCCGCGGCAGCACCCGCCTCAGTCACATTCACACTCGTCGAGGACGAAACATTACTGAACACATTCCACACAGTGGCCCAGGAGTCGAGTATATAATTATCCGAAGTTAATTCACCATCTCCTCCCTTACTGCCCCTCCCCACCGAAGAAAGGGACTCAGGCCCGGTGGTGGTGGCCGAGGCAGACGAAGTGGAAGCTGAATAAACGGAAGCATTATATTGTCCATTATTAGTATAAGACTGGTAATTTAAAAATGGATTTACAACTGACGAAGAATCACTTCCACTAACGATCAAGTCACTACCATTTAAAATGCTCCTCTCCCACTCTACATAGCTTGCCATACTATTACTATTACCAATATAATTAGGGTTAGGACTCTCATTATTAGTAGTAGTGGTATTATTTTGTGAGATTGTAACTAGATTTTTCGCACCATATTCAATCAGTTTGCCACCAAAGCCGAAGCTTATTCGAAAGATCTCATCCACCATGAGCAGCGGGGGCACTCGCAAGAACGACTCGCAGGCGTAGAAAATTTTGTTCCGAATATTTGCCATTTTTAAAAATTGGTTCGGTTATTTTAATCACAATTGAATTGCCTTCACTCGCACTCCTTCAAAATCTTGAACAATTTCCACTTTAAATTAATTTCTAATACTAATTCTATAGCTGGCCTTCTAATTTCTAATAATTCTTTTCAATTTCTTTCAGGCTTCCTTATTCCTTTCTTCTCTGACTGTAGGCGTAGATGTAGATAGTAGACGTGATGGTGGCATGGATGGGAAATTGAATTTGTCCAATTTGTAGTTCCATTTTTTGTTTGTTACTTAACACATTGGTAGATTTAATTTGGTATCTCTGACTGAACTTCCACTGCGTCACGTTAAAAGCCCCCACGATAAAGTTTTCCCGTTATTTATTTTATAATTATTTTTAACACACTAAATATGTAAATCTCCACAGATAATTTATGACGGTTTTCTCCACAAAATAGGGCAGAATGCACCACACACAGCTACGGGCTACAGCCACAGAAAGGTAATCCCACAACACAATACACAACAGAACGTCGGTGGTGGTTCGTTGCTGTTTAATTGAAAATCTTTCACAATCACTCAGGCAATTTAATTATTATGTATTTTAGCAGTTTTAGTCCACAAACAAAATGAATTTCACTGTATTTTTTCTTGATCTAAAAATTTCTGGAAGGCTCGTGCTGGACTTTTGACTTTCCTCCACGTCCTCAATGTCACGGATGGATGGGGAATGAGTCACAATTCCCAATCACAAAGGATGCAGCAATAGCAACAGAAGTACAAGAATAATTAAATTTTTGTAATCCAACTTCTTCAATAATTCTTATCTTCACTCAGCTCAGTTCCCCTCGCTTCCTCTATAATTACCTAGAATCAGAAAAAACAGAGCACAAGTTCAATTTTAGAATAATTTTTAAAATAAATTAATTTTGGACTACACTAACAAACTTCCAAGTCAAACTTTATACACACATGGGTGATGGGATTAATTAACGGCAACGGCTAGAACGGCATGGAGCCTCTCTTTATGTCTATAATTAAATAATTACCAACTCATTACTAAAAATTTAAGAGTTGACTCTTTCTCACACAAAATCTCAGGCTATCAAGTCAATGAAAGGGAGACAAACTAGGGGCACATTGGCCGTACATACGAGATCATTCCACGTGATAGAATAATATAATAATTACAGATTACAGATAGTAATTAATTCCATTATAATACGTATACCTACTTGGACCGTAGAATTATTATAATCACAATCAGAAAATGAACTCTGTTCCTATCGTTATCTAGTCAATTCAAGGATTTTAAGGCTAACAATAAAGGTGGCTGCGGCTCGCTCGTTAGCTGGTTGTTCGTTCGTTGGTTGGATGAGCCGACGAGTGTGTGTGTAGTAGAAGTTAAATAATTGAAAATTATTATATTGTTGATGTTGAATGTTGAATATGCGTTCTACACTTTTGTAAGTACTGGTAGATGCTCCGCTCAAGTGACTGGCTGGCCTATGGCATCTCTGTGTTTGAGTCAATATCTGATAAAAATTATCATCTCATCAAATTATGATAGCGAGTCGGCAGTCAATGTCGATAAGACAGAGAGAGAGAAACAGAAACAGAACTGAGAACTGAGAACAGAGTCCATGTGGAAAGTTAAAGCAACAACAATCGACACTCGACAGTGGTTCAGTTACAGAGTAAAAGGTCAACCAGAATATAACGTGTACTTATTTACCACGTACATTTATAAATTCGACGCGCAGAACTAAAATAAAATAAAATTATCATACAAATATTCCATAATTAATTACCCCAGTACTGACTACTGAGTGCTTACAAAGTACTTTGACTGAAGAAGCAAAATCTTGAATTTGTCTGCTTCTCAATTTTCAAAAGCGTTTAATCTATTCGAAACTGGGAAACAATGGAGAGAAAGCTTTTATTGTACACATTAGCTTTTTCAAAAAGGTCAAAACTAGAAACTAACTTTTTCAAAAGCATTCGAAACAACAAATTAACACTTTCATAAAGGTCAAAACTAAAAACTTACTTTTCTTAAAGTATTCGAAACAAGAAATTAACTTTTTTAAAAAGGTCAAAACTAAAAACTAACTTTTTCAAAAGCCTTCAAAACTAGAAACTAACATTTTCATGAACATGCAAAAAAAAGAGAAGAAATTCTCCTTTTTCCAAAAAGGTCCAAAGCAATAAATTACCATTATCAATATCATAAAGATGTAAAACTCGATTCATTCCCGTTTCGAAAAGGTTAAAGAAGAGCAATTTTGTTGTTTTTACTTTTACTTTTAAGATGTGCTAAAACCTAAAACACCATTTTTCTCGTTTTCAAGCGATGCTTTTAAAATTATTTAATAATGTACCCACCTAACTATATACTATTAATGGTAATTGGTGACCTTCAAAGATGACATACTGTATAATAATAATTATTAAGTTCCCTCACAGTCACTACAGCATCATCATCACCATCCCATCTGAACAGAAACAGAAGATCATTCCTCCAGCAGACCACCAAATAATTATTATAAATGAACACGACGAAGCTAGCTAACTAGTAAGCTGAACACGCTGTTATTTCGTGCTTCAACTTATTCCATGTTTTTTTTCTCCCCTGTTGTTGTTTACTGTGTAATGTTTACACACTCGAGAGAGCACGGAGCACAATAACAATAGAAGTTGAAGTAGATACTTAGGCACCTACTACCAGCACTGCACAGATGTAGAAAGATGTTCTAAAAACTAGTACTTACTGTCACTGTTTATCTCTATTATTTTTATTTAATAGTATCTAAATAGTGTTTCTATCCAACCTTTAAAAAATTACATATTTTATGTAGAAACTCTTCAAGAATAAAAATGTCCAAAGCCCCAAACTATGTAACTAGTAAGGTCAAAGGCAATTTAATGGTAGAACGAAAAACACGAACACAATTTATTATTTATCCAAAATGAAATTGAAAAAATAAACTGACTAGTTAGATTAGAAGCACTGCCGTCGTTTCGTTAGCTTATTGTGAGTTTTGTGAGACCGTGCTCCATTTCCATGTGATTACACTGACTGAGTCTTGAATGGTAATCGCTCACATTTTATTTACAAACAAAGACAGCTTAGTTTTCTATTTTGTTCACTATACTCAAACTCAAACTCAATGCACTTCACTATAACTGTAGCTGTAGCTTGAGATGCAAAGTTCCTCCAAGACGAAATTATAACTATGGCCATAATGTCCAATGAACAAGTCCCAAGCCAGCAGAGACCGTCTTGAGTCTTGGTTTAATACAAAAGACAGGTAAGGCTAATTTGCTAGGCTCTCTCTCTCTGCCTGGCTTGAATATTTGGTTAGGAAAGGAACTAACTAACTGATGGCAAAAGCAAAAGCAAACGCACGATGCGATGTGCTAAACGAAAACGAAAACGATGCGATGGGATTATGGGATGGGATGCATTCACCAAATGCCAAAAAAGATGCAGCAATATAATAGTAATCTACCATCAACTCAACGATAGTAAAAGTGAACAAATTCTGCAGCCGCAATATGTAATTACACCGAAGCTAAGGTAGGCACACAGTCTACGTATACAGTCTGCAGTCTGCAGCGATAAGAGAATTTCAGAGATACAGAGAGCAGAATCTATTATGTATAATGAAGAGAAGAAGAAAAAAAACAACTTTTCAGACTTCCACTTCATCTATTACATAGCTAGTACCTATACTTTACTTGGGACTTGGGAGCCTCTCAATTGTTACGTCAAGGCGAGACTAGTTTAGTGTAAATGTCAATGTCTCATTTTACAAAGACTTCTTACTTTCCTAGTTTCTTAGGCATTCTTGGAATAGTTTATAGTTGGAGTTGGAATTGGAATAAGCTGTAATGTAAAATGGGGAGCTCTTTTGTTTTGACTGAAAATCCATTCAAAATTGCCGTTAGTTTAGCAGTTTTATTTTATTTTTTCTAAGCGTTGAAATACAATGCGTAGGAACGAACGAACTTCTCCAATCCCCACTACTATACTACCCATAGTTACCTAGGCATTTTATATTTTTGAAGGACTTGCCCGTTGCCCCAATCCAAACCGCACAACACAACCCAAACACACGTCATGATCATTATTATTATTATTGCAATGGCTCTGTCACGATATAATAACAGAGCCTTCCTTTACGTATCGCTGCTTAAGACGCAAAATGACGCGTTTCCATTATGGCTTTTAAATGCGAAGTGACGCGAAGCAAAACGTTAAGATGCAAAATGACGAGCATCCATAAAAGTAGACAAAGACTCGTAATTCCCCCATTTTTACAACGCATTAGTAGTAGAGACCAATCGTGGTTTAAAATAGAAGCTTTGCATGGTTTGAAAAAGTGTAAACCGGGGGTTTGCTTGGTTTCATAAAGTGCAAATTGGGGTTTTTCCAAGGTTTGAAAAAGTGTAACTCGGGGTTTTGCAAGGTTTGAAAAAGTGTAAATCGGGGTTTTGCAAGGTTTGAAAAAGTGTAAATCGGGGTTTTGCATGGTTTTAAAAGGTGCAAATTGGGGTTCTGCATTGTTTCAAAAAGTGTAAATCGGGTTTTGCATGGTTTCAAAAAATGTAAATCGGGGTTCTGCATGGTTTCAAAAAGTGCAAATTGGGATTTTGCCTGGTTTGAAAAAGTGTAAATTGGGGTTTTGCATGGTTTGAAAAGGTGTAAATCGAGGTTCTGTATGGTTTCCAAAGATGCAATTCCATGTTTTGCATGGTTTAAAAAAGTACAACTCAAAGCTTTGCATGTTTCAAAGAGTGCAATAATTAGTTTTTACACAGTGCTAAATGGGTGGTTTAATCAATGTGTAACGAAACTGGTTGACTGTGTGCCCGTTTTGAGGTTTTATGGATACGCGTTATTTTGTATCTTAAGCCGCGATATGCACTTACAAAGAATGGAGACTGCGACTGACTGTGGACCTGGACCTCTCATTAACACGTAAGTATATCAGGCATGGATAGTGGATGTAGACTAATTGGCAGACCGTATGGAGGGGTGGCTATACTGTGGAAAAAATCCCTGAGTGACAAAATCACCGTAATAAATATGAATGATAAACGACTTTGTGCCATCCAACTAGACTGTAACGGTACACAGACCCTTTTGATAAACTGCTACTTCCCTCAGCAAGACAGGAGGGAAGAGCAAGATTATTTGATAGGCAAAATTATGGCAATGATTGAGTGTTCTCAGTGCAGCAACTATATAATCTGTGGAGACTTTAATATACCCCCACAGACTGAAGCTTTCCAGAATCTGCTAGCGTCTGCAAGAGAGATCGGGATGATGTGCCTGGACACTAGCAGGCTCCCAGCCGACACAGTCACCTTCACCAGTGACATCAATGGAAGCAAATCGTGGATTGACCACGTTTTCACAAATCAATCCGCTAGCTCTTCCCTTAGTGTAAGCGTAAAATTCCCGACACCGTCTGACCATTTAGTGCTATTAATTGATGCCCCAGGGGGACTACCAAGAAACACATCGCAGGTGAACATGACACGCCCCAGGCGTCTCAATTGGCGCCGCGCCACTCTTGATGTAAAATGCCGCTACATCGAAATCACCCAGCTCTTGGCAGATCAGCTTTGGGATGAAGTTCATCGACTGGAACTGTGTAATGGCTCCAAAAATTGCAGTGTCCCTGAGCACCACCTGGCCATCGATCATGCTTATAATGAGCTCGTCCACGGGATAAACAAGGCAGATACTCTACTCTGCTCGGTAGAGCCCTACCGGAACCGCCCTAATAACATCCCCGGGTGGGACAGCACAGTCAAAGTATTCTACGAGGATTTCAAAATCAAGTATCAGAAGTGGGTGTGCAGTGGGAGAAGGGATGTTGACTGGGCCTTGGTGAGCAAAAGCAAAAAGATCTTCAAATACAAACTTCGTCAAGCCATTCGCAATGAACACACTGCGGCGGCGGATAGCCTTGCACTCTCCCTCGCTGAAAAAGACTTCCAGAAATTCTGGAACAAAGTCAAAAGTAAATC
>JAQFZC010001190.1:0-33125 GCA_034695205.1 Dicyrtoma fusca
GTCTGAAGGCTGAGACTGGAAATTTCCATTCCAGTCTGCAGTCCGCATCCCTAACCGCTCACCCAAGCACGCCTGCTATTATGGGGCTAAATAGCTCATTGATAAAATGTACTGCTACCCATGAACAGAGCTTTGAAAACTACCTTTTTAGCGCATACAGGAACTTTTACTTTAACAAGTACATAATAGATTACGCATACGATCACTCACTTGTTTTGCAGTAGGCTAGTACAGAAGCCAGGGCTGCTATGACTGCGAGTCCAGCGATGACTATGGGGATGATGAGAGTCAAGTTGGCGTAGAAAGGTGAATAATCCCTCACCATATTGTTTGTTGTGATATCCACTGCAGGTAGTTCTGTGAAAATCAAAAGAGTCAAATCCCTTCCTTGTAGTTTTTTTGGAACGGCAAAAGTTCAACAGAAGGTTTTACGCATACCTATTCGTAAGAGTATCTGAGGTTATAATAAAAATGAGGTAAGCCAAAATAACTAAGATACCCATTTTATTCGTGTACTTAATGTGATCTCGTAAATAATTCATGCGGTTAACGATATCGAAGATTAGATTAATCTTTCCTCATACTAGTATATCATGCCTTGCTGGTACAATTATTTCGGTACATCCATTTGATTAGTATACATAATTATACGGCATGCAATTCCAGTCTGGAGACTGGATGAGTTGACTGAAAATCATAGCAATTTATTCTCCCACTCCCACGTAAAGGAAAAGTTGAGTAAACCTATCCAAAGCAGTTCAAGTGAGAACATACCTCCGTATCGGTTAAGTGTGACAAAAGTAATGATAACATTTTTAGTGCTGGAGTAGCCAAAAGTACTAATCAGGATCTCGTACGAAGTGGCTTCCTTCAATCCTCCAACTGTGTACTCATTCCGAAACGGGATTTGGTCTTCTTTACCTGGATAATCAATCCAACTTGTTAATACACACTCAATCTACTCCAACAAAAGGATTAGTTTCAGCCGGAAGAACATATTGAACAAGTTAGCTCAGCAGAATTCACAAAGGTTAAACCTCAAAAAGCTAAACGGAAAGCTAATACATAAGTCGGCATATTTTTTGCATCACTTTGTGCCCCTTCAAATTAAATCACCCTCGATTTTCTTTACACATTAAGTGTTCAGTGAAGAATGTCTCCATTCCGACTCTGAACAGCCAAGAGGAAAGGCAGAAAAGTGCACCAGCGAAGTACGTACAAAAGAAAAGATAACCTAATAATAAGAAGTTGAAAGAATAAAGCAAAGTTTCGGTGGTGCTCTAATTCACTGGAAACCATATTGATTGAGCACTAAATCTTACTGACAATCTTGTTAGCGCTATCTACTAAATCGAGACTTTTGTGGTAGAAATATACAATGCTATCTTTAGATGAAACTTTTGACTTTGCACAACTGTGACGGAAATCGACACAACAGTTGTAGAAAACCAGTAAAGGTTCAAAGAAACACACACAATTGAAACTTACCAGCAATCCATTCAGTAGGCTTTGATTCCCGAACTGATACTGAGAAAAAATTCGTTGGGCAAAAACTATTGTTGCTGTTTAAAGGGTACAAATTGAGTCGAACGGAAGTAGCATTCACTAATAAGAGCTGCTGAGACGACGGTATGCTTGCAATTTGATGGGTAACATGAACGCTTATTGGAGGAGAGTCCGAACTAGAGCCCACATCATCGTACGCAGTCATATAAATGTTCACGATAGATCCGCAGGATAAATTCTGAAACGGAAACATTATTTCAGCTTCAGATTACAGGTGTCCGTCATAATTATGCTTTAAACATTTTCTTAATTGCCCGTATCAGCCAGTAATACTGCGCTATGGTAGCCTACAGCCAATTTCTTCAGGTAAAGCTATAGACGTATATATTAATACTATAGACACCACAAACATACCATTTATGTTACCACTGCTGCGTTAATTCAATTGACTTTATGCAACGTGGGAGGATTTGAAGTGTACATTTAGAAGACCGCAATAACATATCAACGTTTACTTGACCTACAAATTCTAAACAACAGACTGTTTATAGCACATTGAGACTTAAATCCCGACTTTCCTTTTGGATGAAATTACGTGTGTGGGCGAAATCCTGAGACCGCATCTTTTCACACAGGAAACGACAGCTACGCTGCTACCTTACAAACCCACACAACTCATGACTGGCATACTTTCAAATTTCTTCCTTGCTTTCAGTCCTTTCCAGTCTTGGATGTGGCAAAGGGTCTGTTCGCTGAAACCTAGTAAATTCCTATATACGACCTTCTGTCATATGCTGTTCAGAAAAGCCGGGGGTTCTATCGATTTCTTCAAGATGTAACCGCATATATCTCGTTGACCTACCTGAGGAAATTGTAGGCTAAAGGTATGCCCATGTACATGGAAGTAAAGTCTCAAAATTTAAATCTTCCTGGAATTTTTCCATGCATCTAGGTGAAAGCGAAGCTTTGGTTACGAATAAAATGATCTTGAGCTCAAGTACTACTATGGCTGGCTCGCTTTAATCCGTTTCCTTCTCAAAATGAATACGTAGACGGAATTAAAATTGATATGCACATGCAGGTAATGTGCTCACAAGGAAGTAGTAGTATGGACAGTAAGGTTGCTAGACATTTTCTTATGCCATGTCAGAGCTAATTTAGAGCTTGCGTTCGTGATTCCATTGTTTCAAATAAAAGCCAGGAAACGTACATCAGTGAATACGTGGGATTTAGACGATAAAATTGGGTCAAATTTCCGGTTCTAGGATTTCAAGAAAAGCCGCCCCTTTGTCCGGCATAAGCTGCCGACACGACTGTCTTAAAACCATGCA
Source organism: Dicyrtoma fusca (assembly GCA_034695205.1). Lineage (NCBI taxonomy): Eukaryota > Metazoa > Arthropoda > Collembola > Symphypleona > Dicyrtomidae > Dicyrtoma > Dicyrtoma fusca. The sequence goes on from JAQFZC010001190.1 coordinate 2,838, forward strand.
AAACTATAGCTGCTGACCCTATCAGTACAATGTGTCTTAAATTCATAGTATATAAAATAATTAAATAATAATACGTAAATGTTCATACTTTTCATGACTAGGTATACACGAAAATACTTTGGCAAGCCAAATTTGAAAAATGAAAAATTCGACCAAACTTTTAAAACTGTAGGCTAATAATCAATTACAAAAGAAATAATAAAACCACTTCAATTTAATTAATTCCGTGTAAGACTACAAACATAAACAATGTATATAACTGAAAGATTCAAATAAGAAAAAATGAAGGTATTCTGTTCAATACCTGACTAGAATAACCAATTACTTAAAAAGTAAAATTGTTCTTTAGTAGTAAACACATTAAGAAAAGATTCACCAAAGGTGATATCTAATCTTGGTCTTTTGTTGTCGGAAACTTTCCCTGTCTTTGTATTCAGTGAAATCCCCTCGAGAAAGTTATGTCCTGACATGCCTTCGCAACAACTTCTTAACCACGTTTTTTTGTTCACAGTAAATACTAGAGTACCACAGGCTGCTACCTACCCTCGTGTTTACTGTGTCGTTACGTAGGTGCAATACAACTGTGATAATAAACTGTGAGCTTACTTTCAACGTGTAGTTCCGTGCAGTAGGAAGCAAGTCAATTTTTTTCCATTCTTGGATGGACCCCAAACTTCGAAAAAAAAGGATAAATCCCAAGGGTGAGTCTTCGTACTCTCTGTCCTTGCTCTCCGTCATAGTCCAAGAGACGACAATATTTCGACTTTCTAAACGATACTCCACATGTGGCGCAGATGGAAATCCTAATAAGAGGAAATGCATTTTGCTTAAAAAACAGATGGCAAGTGTAGAATCCCGCCTTCGTTATGGTGAGGTCAAGGGCAACATGCGGCAAATCTGAGCTCCCAATGACCACCGTAATTGATTAAAAATGCCATCCAAATACAAACTTTGTCATTCTTTGGTAGCGTTAAGCGCTACCATTAATGTGTTATTTTCTTGAAAACAAAATGGGGATAGCAATAGCATGACAAAGGATTACATACACATTAAAAGATTAAATGTTTTTGTTGTACATCATGCTTTTGTACTATTCGCGGAAAGAATTCTGGGAATCCAGCGTACTGATTTCTGTACGTTAAATATAGCGAGTCTAATCATAAGTCAAATAATGAACATAAACATAAAAGGAACAACTGTGAAAGGAAGAGACTGCATTAAGCATGTATGAAAACATCCGATTAAGTGTTTTTCACGTCGCATCATCTGGAGGAGGAACTGATTTGCAGAATGAATCAATTTGAAAGATAAAAAAGAAAATATTGGTTTATAAAGACACAAGAAGCAACTTTTGCAATTATGCTTTCATAAAGGACAGCAGTGATGCAGAATAGGTTAATACAAAGACTCTAAAACTAACTTGGTTTATCGAATACTCGAAAAATGAAAGACACAGGAAATTTCTGGAGCAAACTGTTTGCGTACAATACAAACAAGAGAATCTATCTCATACAAGACGAAAAAATATCAATACCTTTAACCTTCAAACGATAGGTCACAGCCCCGTTCATCATTCTTCGGCTGGACTCATCCGGCTGACAAGTGTAATTTCCTGTGTCTGATTTTCTCAATGCCACAAATATTAGTTCGTTCTGTCCGGGCTTGATGAAGGCATTGCCGGTCAATGGCAACGGTTTCCCACCATTCACGGACCATCGGACGGAAGCACTGGTAATCGTAGAACTGGCTGGTAACCCAATAATGCCACAATGAAGATTCAGCGACTGCCCTTGATGAATTTCAATTAAGCGCGACTGCCCAACCAACCTTGGTTTCACTAAATATAGAAAAAATAGAATGAAAGACAAATCATCTTCGACGTCAAATAAGTTCACCCTCAGCTCAAATAATTTAGTAAGATTTTCTGCTCAATGTTTGAAAGGTCTGTTTCATCTGTCTGTCCAAAACGGCAGCCATAAAGTTCATTTCTATCACAGTAATCCAATCATACGTCAGAAGATATACCTACACAAGTCGACAAAGAGAAAGAACTGGAGATGCTCAGCTAGTGCGGTTCAAAGAGCTCAATCCCAGACTTTTCACAATCTGATGAGTACAGGCCCCACATACTACACGTTTATATTGGTGTGCACTTGAGTGAAGTACTCTGCAGTTCTGCACATCTTTAGGCTTGGATTTGGTAAACTAGACTTGACAGCCGCGCTCGAACAATGCTATATATAATACGCAAGGCTACACACAGTACAGATACAGATACACCTAAACTGCATTAAATGGACAACCAGAAACAAGATTTTGACTGGCAGAGCATATTCAACGTCTCTTAGATTTATGAGTTGGAATGACTTTCAGGAGAGCTATAATCTGTAAAATCTGTAAATATAGACAAATAAAGCGCTTGCTCAGCTACTCCGCCCCTACCCACAGATTTCCCTTTGGTTTGGTCATAAATTAAAATTAATATTAGACGGGAAGACTTAATGGTTTTCTTTAAAATACGCTCCTTCCTCACAGCAGGATCAGTATAGAGAGTACCACATTGGTTATTTTGTGTGTGTTCTACTGAACAATTACTCCGAGTTTACACGAGGGATCACAACTTTGCGAGAAATCGTATTACCCAAGGGTGGAGGAACAAGGACGATTTGTGTCGAAGGCAAGCTCTCGCCCTTGCTATTAGACGATGTCATCCAGAAAACGTACTTGTGACGTGTCAGATCTAATTGACTTTCCAAGTAGCTGACTGCAGTCGGCGAAACTTTCCTTTTACTTTCGAACGAGTCCGACCCTCCGTCAACAATCCTAAATAGAACAAAACAAACATTCCGTTAGCGCTTTATTTTGTCTTGACATTCGTTACGTTCCAGCAAAACTTTCTACTTTACTTTCTCGCATGTACACTCAACCACCATATACATATGTATGTATCTCCCAGAAAATATCCTCTAATATCTCATGTGAAAAACCTATATGTATATACGTGTAGTTTTAAGCCTTGACTAGAATCTACAAAATGGAACTGCGTTTCAGGAAAGGTTACCTGAAGTAAACCGTGTAATGTGTTAAAACTCCATTTGGACGACGTGGAGGGATCCAATTTAGGTAAACGGAGTTGTTACTGTTGGGATGACCCACCAATTCCATGGGAGGACCGGGTACTGCGAATAAAACATATAGGTGCATTATTATTACATACTAAAAGCTATTTTAGGTTCGTCCAATTTTATTGAAATCTCTCATTTTCTACTATCGACATTAAGCCACACCATAAAATAACGGAACCGCATAAGAGACGGAAGGGAAATTCATTTGCCTGGAATGGGAGAAGCACTTTCTACAGATGCATCCCAGGTATAATATAAAATTATAAGATGCAACTGAACCAGTAATATTTCACTATGAATAGTGAATGAAGATCAAATGAACGTAGAAGTTAGCTCAAATTAAAATAAATAGCGCCCCTAGGTTATGAATAGTACGAGCTATCGCCTTCGAAAGTGCAGCAAGGCTACATAATTTGGGGATTACTTCTGTTTAATTTAGTACTTCAGCTAACGGTGTACAAAAGAGCAAATCATTATACGATTACGATCCTAGGTCATATTTCTATACATTCTATAGTGATTAAAATGTACGGTGCAGAAGCTAAGCTGGGGATTAGCTTCACAGATATCTGCATTATGATCTGATGGCTTTTAATTAAAATTCATTCGAACCAGACCACGTGTATGTGAGGCTCAAAGATGTTAAAATTATTTTAATGACTTGAAGCCATAAGTTTAAATATTAATATGGCAAGTTCGACTACTAGCCAACTGTTCATACGTTCTATCTGCCCCGAAGCTGATACCACGAACTCTTGTATCGCTATACCCCAGCACTACTGTCAGTGATATGTTTAATAGTGTATCGGTCTGGGTTACTAGTTATGCGGATATAAAGCGATTAAAGAGTGGGTTATATGTCAAGAGAATATATTATAAGTCTTTACCATCCTCCAGGGTTTTGCAGAATACGGCAACCCACTCCGGACTCTCACCGGCAATATTTACGGCGGCAATGTGAAAACTATAATTGGAACTTGGCTGCAATCCACTAATGATGGTAGTAACTCCACTTGTTTGATGTGTTTCTAAAAATCCTGAAATATAAAAGCTCACAATGAAATGCGTCAAGCTCACTCACAAGGAATTATGCATTCTTATGATTTCTCAATAGATCAATACGAACGATCATTAGAGTAAGTAAAACGCCAAACATGATCATTATTATGAGATTACGGCTTACGTTTAGTTTACATTTACATTAAATATCGGGCACACTTTCAAAACAGTTATTTATAGTCAGTTTCCAAGACAAACCCTGTCATTTAAATAAATACCAAAAATAACTACCTAGGTACGTAGGTACTTAATTCAGATTAGATTTTGCCATTTTGCTAATGCTGCTTTGAAGGTTTTCCTGCAAATACGGATTTTGCAAAGAAATGTCATGAAAACGAACATGACGGAAACAATGAAATATAATGCTGAGATAATGATTCAAACAGCTTACTCAGACTGGATGATGCGATGGGATAGTAGATGATTTTATACGAATTTACTAATCCATTAGATATAAGTGGAGGTTGCCAATTAAGTTGAAGACTCTGAGACGATAGACGCACACAATTTGGAAAGCGCACTGGACTTTCTGGAACTAAACAGAAACAAAAATAGAACTTGTAGGCACTTTTACATGTAAAATGTTTGTCATAAGAGGAAAAATCACAATTCTTAAACAGGCGTTTACAAAATACATACATATTTCACATGTGCCTTTTGATACTTTCACTTTGAAGAATGCGCATAAGTTCTCTAATTTTAAGCACAATTAGATCTACAAAATGAGAAGCAAGCAACCGACATAAATAAAATGTGCACCATTTTTAACAAAGGAAATATATTATTAGAATGATAAAGCCCAACTTAATGCCCAAGCAAATAACAAAAAGGAAACCCGGAAAAAAGACAATGATAATTTTTACCATCTTCGAGCGTCCTTATAAGGATAGGCTGAGAATGTGGGCTAGCTCCAGCGCTATTTAAGGCGGAGACATGCACTTCGTACTGTGTAAATGGAATCAAACCATTCACTATGTACTGGCAACAAGAAGAACCCCCGTCTTTGACGTCATTACTCTTGTCGACATTTTTATGGCTGATACCATAATAGCTTTCATTAAAAATATGGTTGGAAGACAGGATGAATGAGGCTCCATCCGCAGGCACTATGATTTCCTTAGGATCTTCATTAGATCTGCTCAAAACATATTTGAATTCAAAAGAGAAAAAACTGAAACATGTGTAGCCCGCTGTATGTACATAAATAGCATGAATATCAGTATCATACAAAAATGTGAAGTTTTCGTTATAATTGGAAATATCAATCAAGCAATGTAATTTTAATAATATCATCCACACACAAAAATCATATATCATTTATTCATTCGCCACTGCAACTAAAAGGAGCAGAGACTCATTTGGGTTGTTTATACAGACTTACAAATGACTAGCAATAAAGACTTTGTATCCTAGAATGACTCCATGTGAAAGATCCGTGGAAACTGGAGACCAAGAGATAACAACTCTTCGATGAGGAGTGGGGCGTGCACGAACCTGTGGGAAAATCATTCAACGTCATATAAAATACAGATGCAATGTTATGCTGCGATCAAAGCACAACATTCACTCCAGCTACATACAACATAGGTAAGTTCCTGGGTAAATAAATTGTTTATTTATTCTATGTTGAACGTACGCAGTACAGATAGGCTGAGTAAATAGACGTAGAATTGATAATCTTAAAAAAAAATTAATCGGACGTACATTTGTGGGAGGCCCGGATGGTGGTGCACTTAGAGTTCGAACCAGGACTTCGGCTGGTTGCCCATTTCCAGCTGAATTCACTGCAGCTACGCGGAAAGCGTAGGTGGAGGACGGAAAGAGATTATCTACTTTCACTTGAGTCATTTCACCCAGGACGTCTACTCGTTGAGTGGAGAAAGCGCTCTTTTCTCCAGCTAGGGAATACTCTACCAGGTACATGAGAACGGGAGATGGAGAATGATTCGAATCCTCGCCCCGAGATGGCTGCAGCTGTGGTGGGAACCATTCTAAAACTACTTGGCGAGAGCCCACTTCAATTACATTTAGATTATTTGGCGGATTTGGTCTCTCTACAAAATCATGAAAAAAACACTTTATTAACGCTTAAATACTCTTAAACTTTTCGAAACGTAATATACTTGGTTTTGAATGTTTTTGAAAAAGGTAATTTATAGTTTTTTGACCTTTTGAAAGTGCTATTTACTGGTATTGACAGTTTTGAAAAAGTGTTACTTACTAGTTTTGACCGTTTCGAAAAAATGCTACTTACTAGTTTTGACCGTTTTGAAAAAGTGTCAATTACTAGTTTTGACCTTTTTGAAAAAGTGTTATTTACTAGTTTTGACCTTTTTGAAAAGGTTAATTTATAGAATTAAACACTTTTGTAAAGCATTCTTTCCACGGTTCCCCAGTTTCGAATAGGTTAAAAACAAATAATAATATTATACCTAGGTAAATCTTTCTTTTTATTTTTTAATTTTAAGTGGAAAATCAACGCTTAACACTGAACAAAAACTGTGGGAGACAGTAAATGCTCTCACAGCCTCATCGATTACTGCAAGGCAACTTTAAAAAACCATTTGAACTAATCAATAAAAGTTGAATTCCATGCATTCAATTACTGGCAGCAATTTCAGTAATTTGTAGGGTCTATTGTTCGTACAAAGAGATGACCCGTACGCTCTACAAATTAAGTAAATGTTCAACTAGATTAATTTGTATGTGTACCATTCAGTGAACTTGAATTTGCCGTTTTCAATCAGTCGAAATTGACCTTTACTTATGTACATACACGTGGACTAAGCGAGCACAGAGTACAAAGGAAAGAACAAAGCTGACAGGACATAACTATGTAAATGACATATCATGCATACGTAGGCAATTAGGAGATTCTTACGGACTGAGGAAGCACATTACCTTCAACCCAAAGCTCAAATGTTTGAGATACTTTCCCTAAGGAATTATTGGCACTGCATTGATAAATGCCTTTATCAAGAAGTGGATCCAAATTCTTCATCACGAGAGTCACTCTTGTTTTCTTTCCTTCCCGATGAACGGTAGTGTAGAGTCTGGAAATGAGGGGGAAAAAAAGTCCATCCATTTATCTATCGACTTTTGCCCATCCATCCTATCATGAGCCCTCTTGACAACCTAGTATGTCTATAGTCACCTCGCTCAACTTCTACTCTCTCTCTCTCGACTAGTTAGAAACTCTCTCGTAGCAGTAAATGAAACGGGTGGAAAAAGCAATCATGGCTAGCAAGTACATCCAATTCCATCACGTCGCATCACATCAACAAGGGAAAAAGGGTGAGCGGGAAAGGAACCAAGGAGGATGGAAAGAAAGAAAGAAAGAGAGAAGGAAAAAAAAATTGGAGAATCACATTACTATTGTGTGTGAGAGCGGTTTGAGGAGCTTTTTTCCCATATGATACTGATATGATGCTGCTGACAGGATTGAAAATAAACTCAATAGTGTGGCAACGAGCTGGTCGTTTAGTAGAGGCGATCGACGATCTAAACTCATCTTCGTCTGGTACAATGTTTCTTTTTTCTCATGTCATGTTTAATACATTCTGCTGTACAAGATCAGAGCCAGCAGACCATCTCATTGAGCAGAAGAAGGAGGGAGAGAGAGAGAGAGTGAGAGGGAAAAAATAGTATTTTTTCTTTTATCACCACATCGTTCAAACTCAAATGCCTACACTCCTACACACACACACACATATATCAAAGCCAAGAGGAACTCAAATATTTTTTTTATATTCTGGATATGAGAAACACATATCAAACATTATGATCTCCTTTCCTCCCGCCTACCTGTTGGCTGGCACATTGTCATATATGATCTCTCCTTTCATCCATGCAACTGTCATGGGTGAATCCCCGTGTACTTCACAGATGACCTCGTGAGATTTCCCCTGACTTACTGATTGTCTTTCCAATGTTTTCGTAAAATAGGGAGGCACTGTTGACGGAAACCAAAAGTTTTCATAGTAAGTCAATCATACAAGATTTTTTTTTATCTGTCTGTAAAAATCGATTTAGTCAACTTTCAGAACTCAGTCAACTCAAAGACACACACGCATCGCGAATTAAGTAGCAAAATGGCTTATGTACAATATCCTTATTAAAAAAAAGTGACATAAAATCCTTGTGAAAAGATGCTTGTCCAAGGTCATTATTCTTAAAAACGTAAAAAATAGGTCTTTCAAGATTGTTTTGCAAATTTAAAATTTTTGTTACTACATATATCAAACGTGTTTTGATAGAATTTTGAGTAGGAAAGAACTTGTTTTACTTGCAAAACAAAAAAATTCCATTTTTGCAATCCATTTTAGGGCTTGAGGAAATGCATTTGTCTTCTTTTAAGTTTTTTTTTGGGCATCTGTCACATTGATTCCCAGGGTTTTTAGAGACGCGTCACATTCTTTTAAAGAATTGTCAGCTTGACATGTCACTTTGCTTCTTACAACATCTACTGTTTAACTTTAGATCATGCTAGCGTATAAGATATACGTATAGCGCAAGCACGCATACGAGATACACTGCATAGTCGGTGAATTTGATGTTAAACAACTCCAAGATTTATTTTCCTTTACCACTGACATCGAGATGAACTATTTTGGACGCCCCAGAGCCAATGCCGTTTTCTATCTTACACATGTATTGTCCTTCATGATGCTCTTCCGTCTCCAGAAAAATTAGTGATCCGTTCTGTAGAGCATCAACGTTCCCGGAAGGCCAAAATGTCTCCACAGGACGCCATTTTATATCAAGTCCGTCACCTTTACTCCCAAACAAACACAAGTTATGTCATGTTATGTTCTACAGTCATCCATGTAAGTACACGTCATTAGACGTTTTTGCACAATTTAACGTTCTTCTAAAAAGACTATTCCATGAAAGATGGTCTACTTACCGGTCGATTTATACCACTTGATCGTTGGCACTGGAACTCCAGTTCCAAAGCAATCAAAATTTGCATCATCTCCGCGAGACACATTTACATCGATTGGCTCTCGCACCCACTTAGGTCCCACTAAAACATTTTATCATTCATTCAAAAGAGGCAATTCTTAAAGTGCAATCAATTTGTTCATACAGCTTAAAGAATTGTGTCACTTTTTTTTAGAGTGAAATTGAAATTATGAGATAATTTAAAAGGAGTGCAGTTTAAAGTACATTGGAACAATTTACAGATAGGAATGTAATTAAATTTTCTTTTAAAGTCTAGCTTAAAGGAATTATAAAAGAGAGAGAGAGAGAGAGAGAGAGTGCACAGATGAAGGAGAAAGTAAAGGCATTTGTATTTTGGACGCTAGGATGATTCACTTTGAAAAATGTGAATCGCTCATTTCGTACTCATCACGTGTGAGTAAAAAATACAAAACTACCAAAAATATTTCAAGTGGACCATGAAACATGTGGAAAACAATACAATGCAATATTGTTTGGTACAACTACAGCAAAAAACAAAACTTGCAAAATGGACGGTGAAAACTCAAAACATCTACCGTACAAAAGGACCGCTGAGATTTATAGCATCTGCAGCATTACACATTATTTGTGTATCGTTTTTTTTTCTCAGTATTTTCATTTTCTGTTTCATTCAAAAAATACGTCACAGAATATATAATCAAAAAAGTTGAGCAAAAGGACAGCGGGCAAAAAAGAGACGATCGCTTGGGAGGGAAAAATTCGTGTCAGTCAATCAGTCGGGGTTGATGTCAGCCAGTGAAAAATGAAGCGGAGAATAGAAAAAAAAATAGTGAAAAAGTTTACAGCGCAGCAAAAGTATTATATGTGTAATATATATATATATATATATAGCTGATAAGTAGTAAAGTACATGTAGCTGAGAAAAAGGTAGCACAGCATAAAAATTGCAAAACTTCAAAATAGGAGATCAATACCAAAAGTACGGTGAAGTATTTTGTATTATACTTATGCGAGAGAGGGAGAGACCTCACGACAAAGCCCTTGTCAATGAGTGCACTGATGAGCTCATAGAAAAGGCACAAAAAGGCTTCAAATAATGTTCATTTTCAATGTTCATTATCAAATACAAAATAGCATGCATAAAAAATCTTGGTTGGGCTTGTTTAGAGGCTGAGACAAAAAAAAAATTACAACTGACGCGATTTCTGAAGTCCTTGAGAGAAGGTGCAGTCTTGTCGACACGGATTTTCTTTCTTTTTTTTTCTCACAAAATTTTTATTCCTTGTCACGTTTGGCATCAAAGGACAAAATGCAAAATGTGATCTTGATGCCACACAAAATTATAGACAAGAAGAAGAAGAAGAGTGTGGGATTTTATTTTTGACAAAATATTTGAAAAGTGCAATCACAAATACAGTTACTTTAGTGGCATCTATAAAAGTGCCTATAAGGTAATTACGAAATTATGGAGCATATCAAAATGCTTTAGTCTACTCAAATCAAATAAAGATTGCAGAATTTAAAACTTGGTGTGTGTTTGTGTGAATCCTCACTCAATTAATAACTACACGGATTGAACTAATTTCAGATTTAAGTAGGTGCATTTCATATGGCCATAAATATTAAAGAGTTCAATACTTCTAGTAATAAAAATGATTAAAGTTAGTACTATGAATTCATACATAATTCATTGAATTCGGAAAGTCAAAACGATTGCAAATATTTATGACCAAAGGAAACTACAGAGGTGATTTGGATACAAAATCTGAAAATGGACTGAATTATGTGCGCATCAATGATGAAGGAGTACTTACCTTGAACCAGGAGCTTGGCAGTATAGAGTGTTTTGGACGCAGGGTTTGAAGCAAGGCAAGTGTACTGACCGGTGTGTAAGTTTGTTAAATAGGAGAATTGAAGTACTTTAGACCAAGGATCAAGGGAAGTAATGGAAATATTGGCTGTATTAATTTTTTGACCAAATTCCAATGGTAAGTCATCTTTGTAAAAGGTAAATGTAATAGGTAAATCTCCTTGTGTCACTCCGCAAACAAGCCTTGAGCGAGCTCCTTCTCTAAGACCTTCTTGAAACGCGAAAGGCTCTATTTTTACAGGAACTAGATAGACAAGAGAGAGAGAGACAAAGGAAAATAACTAAAAGAAAAATAAGAACGTATACACCACCACCACCACCACCACCAAAGAAGAACTCTTAAAGAGTACAATTATCATGACCAACATTGGAAATTTGCAATCAATTCATGTTCTCAAACATTGCCAGTACAACTTAAGTCCAAAATCATTAATCAAATTAGTAATCATTTCAGCAAAAATACGAAATAAAGAGGCGGCGACTTTGTACAAGTATAAAAGTCAGAGCGTTGTATTACTCAATCACAATCATCCATCCATCCTTCCATCCACACATCCAACCTCCTATTCATTCATTCCTTCAATGTACGTTTTCTTAGCGCAAAATGCACAACATTGTGTAGCTTTATAACCATTAATCATAGTAGTAATTATTAAAAAAAATATACATCTAAAGGGCCTAGGTACTATAACCATATAGTAGGTGAACAGTCAGTCATTGGGTACATTTTCCACATGATTCATGATTTACGCTTGAGGAGAGACAGGAGAGACGGTCATTCTCTGATCAGAAACGAAGCAATTTTTTTTTTTAGATATTACTTTTTTCAGGTGCGGGTATTTTTTTGTAAACGGGAAAATTGATTATTGTTGTTGGACTAGTAGTAGTAGAAGTAGTTTAGCTGATAAGTAGTGTACCAAGAACAGTTAGCTCATGGGAGCGAGAGACGGTGGAAATAGCGTCGACGGCAGTGCAAGTGTATATTCCTGCATGTGACGGCTTGACTGTGGCAATGCTGAGGAGACTGGTAAATCCGTCCGTGTCCAAGACCGTAAATGGGGAATCCTGATTAGAGGCATAGGGCTCCATCTCCGACTGAATGGAGGCTTTGGTCCATTTCAATGTTCCCAAACCGGAGCTGAGTGCACAGACCAGAGTGACACGCTCATCCTCAACGACTTTGCTTTTTTCCGCAAAAGGAGCAATGCGGAGTGGGGCTGTGAATTGTTTGGCAAGTCTCTTCTCATCATTTCATTTCATTCAATGGTAAAATGGTAAATTACAAACGTAAAATTGGATAGAATTTATTCTTAGACACCGAACGACCATTTATGAGCTTAAGACGGAGAGATCATAAAGATAAAATGGAACTATTATTTTCTTTTTACTCTCATGCTCTCCTCTCCTTTTTCCTGTCTTACCCACAACATTAACTTGAATATCTCGTCGAGCCGTGCGTCCCTGGGAGTCCCAGGCAGAGCAAGAGTACACCCCACCATCCGCCGCTCGATCCACCGAAGTTATGGTCAGCGTTCCATTCGGAGCCACTCTCTGGCGTGGGTTGAGGGGAAGCTTGAGACCATCTGTAGTGCAATGGACAACAAAGAGAGAGAGAGGAAATGAAATTGAACGACGGCTGGCTCGTAAACTTCTATATATTTATTTTCTATAAAAAACACTCCTTCTGCAAACACACATTTATTTACAGTAGATTTGTATTATTGTTCGTTAATATTTGATGCGGACGCAGTCCGCTCTCCTAAAATGGATTCCCAAAAAAGTCAATAGTCATCATAAAATGTGTCTTTGCTTTTCTACAAGAATAAAAAAAAAACGAGAGTTTCCATTACTGTAAAACTTGTCAGAAGCCACTTGGAGGAGTGAGCATTCACTTAAGTGTACTACCTGGTATACATACGATGCTGGTCAAGGAAGCCAGAGCAAAAGAGTGATTCAAAAAAAAATGAATTAAGTAAAACAGAAATGCTCAGTCTACTGAGAGTCATTGACAAACCTTTTTCCCAGGAAATGCCGGCGATGGGGTAGCCAGAGACTGGGCACTGAATCTCTAGGAATTCTCCACTTATAGCAACCACAGGTGGGACGACACGTACCCAAGGAGCTCCTTTATTTTACACAAGATAAACCATAAGAAAGAGAACCGAGTATAATAAATCGTTCTGGCCGTCTTCATCAAACTCAACTTAATCTTCCTACTTTATTTTACTTTCACATCAAAACTCTGGCTTCTAGCATTTTCATCTAAAAGTTAATATCACTCTTCCCAGTTCCCAGAGTGAGCGCTCAACCGTATGTAGGTACGCTCCTTATAACTAATTCATGCATTAGCTATTAGGCACAAGTATATAGAGTATAACCGTGACCAAGGCTCTATTCGTTTATAATGCAATCTACACAAATGTGCACGATTAGGGGCCCTTCAGTTATTACGCCGAAACGAATACGAAACACTATTTTGTTTACTTTCCTTAAAAATGGTCAAATACACTGATCCACTAGTACACGTTCAGCTAATGTTTCTTAGAGCTGGAAAGCGCTTCCAGCACGTTTTACCTTTTAAAAACGCAAATACCATGTTTTGCACTTGCTAGTCGCTATTTTTAAAGGCCCTAACATAATATTTGCAAGGCCCCGTAGACACATTTACATACATATACAAAGAAGACATTGGCTTGAGAACATGGAATTCCACAAGTGACTTACCGTAAATGTTCAACCTACAGTAGCAGAGGAAGGCCATGAGAAAAAGAGAAAAAAAAACATCAAGTTAGATGAAGATGAGATTTGCGTTTAATTAACGAGCTGTACTCAGTTGTATAATTAAACATATAAATTATTGTTCACCTTGCGGAGTGCCGAACGGAGTCAACTTTATTATTGGCTGTGCACGTGTACAGTCCCCCGTCCTCCACTCTCGTTCCCGTAATGTTAAAGTAGCTGATCATGTCCCCATGCGACGTCACGTGATCTCCAACGATAACCCTGTAAAATTCCAGGTCTGTCATTAAACTTGCAACGTCCCCTTAGCACCAATTAGCTTCTCCTTCTAACTCGCACAGACTTTCATTCCTCTCCCCGTATAATTATGTAAGGTACAAATGAAAGTTGTATAAGACCTCCGTATACATAATGTAGTGACAACTAAATTAGGAATTAGGACAAATAGCATAAATAACTCAAAGACTTGTAAGGTGCAATACCAAAGTAATGAAAGTTCATTAATTCAGCCTGAAAAGTAGTGAAAACTCGATAACTTTTCCTCTCCACGGTGTGTTGTAAAAGAGAAAATAAAGATACTGCCACCCCCTTGCACGTCTACCTACCTACGTACATACAGGGCCTCCAGCAAGTAAGTTTTTTTTCCTGTACAGATACCCAGGAGCAGAGCGACTACCTTCCGCTCTTATTAGATTAGATCAGATGGCTGTAGTCAAACTTTGAAATCAATACACAAAAACTTTCATTTACGACATGATTTTCCAGTGCCCCCTTTACTTTTTATGACAAGCACTAAGATCAAATCTTATGGTGTTAATAGTCATAAAAAGTCCATTTACTCTCGAGAATTTGCGTCTTGCGTGTGCACTTCTCTTCTCTCTTACCTCAGAACTCCCAGATTCCAAGATCAATCCAAGAAGGAATCCTCAACAAAATGTCGAGATGAACGGAAAATCTGAATTGCTAGCTTTTTAGAATCTTTAATCTTCTATGAGTGTAGTTTCATACCCTTTCATACAATTACGGAAATAACATCATTTCTCAAAGTACCTAATCAATGACAGCGGCATAGAATCCCAATGTATGTATACCTCACTCTATACATATGCTCCATTCATCCATGTTTTCACGTGATACAGTATCATCTCAAATGACGCTTGCAATACCATTACTTCCCCTATACATGCACAACGTGAGTGAAATATGCCTGGCAGCCTCTTGGGCATGAATGCATGGAACACCTAATACAAAAAAGTTAAAAATTATCCTCACAATTTCCAAGACATTTTAAACTAAGTACTTGCAATGACCTTGGGCAATCTGCAAAAACTTGTGCATTTACATTTTATGTGGCTATAGTAATATCAGTATACACATGTGCATAAAAGTATTGGACGCTATTTCAACTTTTTAATGCCTATAATTTTGCATCGCCAAGACGTACAACAAAGACCAGTACTAAGTTACTAACAATAAGTACGTAAGGCACATGATTCCTTACCTGGAATCAGCGGCTGGAATGAATCCATCGATTGTCCAAATAATTTTCGGAAGAGGGAATCCTGAATGGAAAACACAGCGGAGGGAAATATCAGGTCCAGGGCCCCCCACGGTTTGGTCGAGAAAGCCAAGGAGAAGCCGGGGTGGTGAGTCTAAGCTCATTTAAAAGTGGAAAAGTTTACAATTATTACTAAAGATCTTCACTTTTTCCCTGTAGCCGTAAGCTACACGGTTCACAAAGAGAGAGTGAGAGACAGGGAGAAAGCGAAAGAGAGTTTGGTGTCCTCTCCTATGCTATGGTAGGGAAGTCGATGGAGTAAAAGTTTAGCTAGAAGGTCTTTTCCTTGAAAAATAAAGTATCCTACTTATTCAATGCAAAAAGATGATGTTGAGAAAAGTAAAGTTCATGGAAGAGAAAAGTAAAAAGTAAAGCGTATATATTTCTAGGGACGTCGTCAAACAAAGCATATATAGATATACAAGAGAAACTTTTTGAAAATTGTCCCTCTCTCTCTCTCTCTTTCTCAAAAGATGTATAAAGATATGAAGGGTGACCAACCTGCGAGTTGGAGTCTCACAGCACTTTGAGCCGAGTCCCTCTCTTTCCTTCCAAAACATTGGTAGACGCCTTGGTCTTCCCTCTGGATTTGGGAAATCTATGCATTTAAATTGGGAAGATAATGTACAAAATAATGAAGCCATTTGGATGAGAGAATCTTGATACATTTAAACTTCTCACGAACCCACGCGTTCCTCCGCATACATTTGAGTGAGAGAGAGGAAATGAAAATTGAAAAGGACACGGCATGACCCGTATCATCATACATATACTCATGTACAAGTAAAATAATGGAAATTAGGTTAGAAAAGTATTTCGGGCCTCACAATGCAGGTCCTTACATTAACTGTTGAGCATACTATCGTCAATCCCATTCCATTTCAAACTATAGTATTCTACACCATAATGTAAGGAGCCTTTCAATTATTACCGATGTCATAAAAAAACTTGCGGGATTGTATTACTTTAATTTAAACTACACTTTCGAAATTGTTACATACCATTTTTACACATCTAGAAAATCTTCAATGTCATTTCTACACAGTTTGAAAGTGTTTAGAAGAGTGCTTGAAACTGTATGAATACACTATAAGCTACTGCTATAGTATACATAGTACTAAAGTTTACGATTTTTAAATCACTAAAAAGGGAAAGTTTACCCTATTCCGTCAAATTAATACAAAAATTATAACGTTTTCACCTTTTTTTAAGCGTTAACATAGGTACTTTATTCTGTGAAACGTAGATACTTGCATCAGTAATATTTTCCTCTGTATGCATGTGCTATTTCGTTTTAAATGAACAAATGCTAACCAAAATCCTATGGCATCATATATGCAAGGCTCACAATGGTGTGTGCCAGTGCACGTCCGTATGCAAGAATTAATATCCTATTTCTAAATCTTTTATAGCGTGTTAAATATATTCAGTCGAAATGTATTTGGTATTTTTTAGTCAATTGACAAGCTATGTACATATGTACATATATTACATTTCTCAATGCATCCGAATCACATGCAATTCCAAGAGTAAGAGTCGTCTCGTATGTCGTTTAAAACCTGGACAAAGGATTTAGTTTCTGAGAACAGTTTCGCATTACAACGACAACGACGGACTTACTACGAAACGAAATAGGAACTAACACTCGCCGATTTTATACACTAATGGTTTACAAACTTCCAGGACTTGGATTTGGAAACTCTACATTGCATTGACGTTCATTCAAGTCGGCTGGAAAACTCTTTCAAAGGCACCTCTACGGAATACGGCAGACTGCAGAGGATATAGGATTGTAAATCCATCATGATGATTGCATCACTAGAAATTGACTAGTGGTAACACACTTCCTCTATCTCACTTAAGTCGTTTTAAATGAGGTTCTCAATCAAAGGCGGAACTTTTACCTGAAGAATATTATTGGAGAGGAGCCGGAGGCGTCCTCCAGGATTGATAAGGTTATTATCCTTGTACCAAGTAATGGACACGGGCTGCTCGGAAGATGTAGTGCAGAGAATTTCAGCTGAGGCACCCAACGGCGATTTATCTTGATTAATCGTAGCTTTCACATGCAGGGAATCTCCACCAACGCGCACGTGGTACTCCGCGTGGCTTATCTCCACAGACCCACTTCCACCGCCACCACCACCACCACCACTGCCACTTGACTTGGAGTAGGAGCACCTGTACTGTCCACTGTGTGCTCGCTTGCTCTTGAGTATCACGAGTGAGTTACCCACTTGTACCATAGACTTATCCAGCGAAAAACTAACTAATTCTACCCATGTCCCACCCGAAGATTTTTCCCATCTGCAAAATTGAACCAAGGATATCAGCAGTCATACAGATGTAGATGTAGCCACTCATTATACACATTTAGTGCATATTTCAAAATAAAACCCAATTAATTTTAATGGGCTATTACAAATGACAATCACGTTACATTGATAGATAGCAAAAGAGTGACTACCTCACACGTCCATGTAAATATGCTCCAACGCAGTGGAGAACGACGGGACTTCCCTCCCGAACCACAACGGGGTCAGGATACCTCTCTAAGACCGACGGAATCTTCGGCTCCGAGGAGCTCTCTGTAATAAAAATAGGTACATTGCGACTCAAAGTTAATAAGTGTATCATGTAATAATAGGTAGTAGGGCAGTGGCAATCCTAAAATCTCTACACAGAATTGGGTGTATGTATGTACATTAAAATAAAGAAATATAGCACTCTGGAAAATGTCGAACAACGAAATACATAGCAACACTGGGATGGTGATGGTTACTGGGCTAATAGCTTTTTCCAAACTTAAGTGGCACTTTAATCGTTTTTCTTCTCGACTGTGATGAGATGCGGTTCTCCCTTGTCTCAACTAACGATAAGAAAAATTCCTGCTGAGTGAAAAACTTCCCCATCTCCTCCGTCTATGTACATACATAATACCGACGATGCGATGGAAGAAGCAATCGGATATGGGGAAAGCGCCCACCTTACTACTTCACACTACTTGCCAGGCTGTAAGGCAAGGCCAGCCATTGAGATGTGAAACACATTTCTAGTGTACCGAAAAAGAGATCGAAGTCTTCATAGGGAGACAGACTAAGGAAGTTGCCTTGTGAGGCAAGGCTTGTAGGAGGAATCGAGGAATCATGTAAGGGTAAATGATGAAGTGTAGCATGGGCTATCCATTTGTCATTGAGTGTCATCGTCATGTCATATCATTTTTATTTACCCGGGAATTCCCTCCCATGCTTTTCAACGTGCTGGGCCAAAATAATAGGAGAAGAAGGAAGTACTCAGCCATGTGCATATCAAATAATGCTCCCTTCTCTGTTCCGAAATGAAAAAGAAAAAGTGCAGACTTTTACATTCCCTATCCTCTTGTACAGTCAACACTGTACTCGTCTACAAACGAACGACGTGGGCATTTCGTACAGTGTATACGGAAATATACTTTACCAACACCATCAAAAAATATGGGTGAAGAAAAAAACATGCCACTTTTCACTCGTCTCCTAATGCATTATTCCTGTGCTAACCCAGAGCAAGCCTTTGCTAACTGTAGTCTGTTGCCGAGCGATAAGTATTGATTTATTGTGCAAGTATTCTTTACTTATGCAATGGCGTGGTGGGGAAGCATACATGACTGTCATTTCAACAGAGTCATCTCCCATCTTTTCTCCTACGTGTTTATGCGTGTGTGTGTGTGTGTGTGTGTGTGTCTGGCGGGGCTCTGGCTTCATCTCTTTTAAGTTTTATCTCCATTCCAGATCACAGTGATCACACTCATGACTTCCCTATCTACATGAAAAAATTGAATTATACTGCATATCACCAACTTTAAGAGATTATTTTTTAAACTCAATTCATTGCAGTAAGTAGTTTTTAACTAGATTTTAAATCCGATACATGTTGTGTGTATCTGTACTACTGAAGCACATAATAAACGTTTCCAAAATTTGCATCATCTAGTATTCTGTGTATATCATATCTACTCCCATTATAGAAGGAGCCTTTCAATTATTACCCCATAGAATTGTTTTTCTGAAAATACAAAAATACAGTCAACATTGTCAAGCTTTCTGTAAATATTTTTATAAATATGAATATCATTTTGAACATTTTTCAAAACATACATTATAATACACTTTTTGCCTCTTTTAAAATGTAAGTGCTATTCTGCCCCTTTTGGGAAACGGGTAAACAACTTGTGTTCCAGTCCTAGGAATTGAAATTTTCGTGTTTCATAGCTTTTGAAGAGGTGCAAACAAATGTTGAATGAGTACGCAATTTTAGCCCTTACTGCACATTTAGAAATACGAAATAAGATGTTTTACACTTTTTAAAGACGTAAATACTACGTAATGTTTTGTCATACCATGTAAATATACAGTAATAATAAATAATCGGACCCTTTTTGTCGGGCCATTCTCAAGCCACATAATTTATGAATTGCCCTAAAGTGCTATCAGGCATAAAATTATTATTGGTAAGCAGGGGGCGCACTTAAGGGAAATAAAATGATGATTATTATTATTATGTTTTAAAAGACTTGAGACTTGAGACCCGAGAGATAGAGTCGAGAAGAACCAACCTGAGAAGGAGAAGAAGAACGGCGGACTCTCAACTTCTTGCCGCGTGAGCTTGTGCCGTGTAAAGCAGTGGATCTTGGCTCGAATGTCTTCAGATTGAAGTCGATCTATGATGAGGTCTCCATTAGGTAATGTTGTTAGATGGTTACGACCACCAGCTCCCGCACCTTCAGTACACATAAAAGTGAATATTTCTTTCCCCATCTTTCATGGCTTTGAGCCTCAGAGCAAAACTACTTAAGACCTTGCGCTTCACTGCCATATCCCCAAGAACTGTTAATGTAACAAATGTCTTCCCCACTTTACAACTCCTGGCTACAGACACAACGACCGATCCTCTCTCTCTCTCTCTCTTTCCCATAGACTCACTAGTATAAGCTACTTCACCTTATTTTCTTTTCTGCTTCATCAAGTCCATTATGTGGGACCGAAGAGTGAATGTAAGTTATAATATTCTTGCTACCGGTACTGGTAACGGTGCCGATGGGAGGCCGTGTGTGTGCTTCCCAGCGAGTGCAAAGAAACCCTTTCAGACTTCCGCTCAAATTCCATCTATTGTACCTAATCAGTGAGTATAAATTTCGACTTCTTCCTTTCCTCGACTTGGCTATTTATAAAAGAAAAAGTTGAGTCTACTCAGCAAATAGTTTTTTATTCGAATTTTTTCTTTTTGAAAGCCAATGGAAAATTTGAAATTATGGAAAGTATTTAATTTAATAGTCACTCGCACTTATTTCTACGACCTACATACAACGCAGAACGCTTCATGAATTCTTGATCTATCTTCAAAGTACCCGCCTCCCTTCGACAGTCAACCATTAGTCCAGCGAGAACTTTTGGGACGTAAATTCAAAAAAAAACTAGCTGTTTTGGTTTCGTCGTGTCAGCCCTGTGACTTGGGATTTCGGTTTACGGTTTACGGTTTACGGTTATCGGTTCCCCGAACTAATTTTCTTAGATTCATAAAAGCATTAAGATTGGTATGTCAGTGTTAGTTTAGTTTACAGCTCGTACAAGAAAGGGAGCTAAGTATCTTTTTGTCTGTTTTGTTGGTTTTGGGGCGGGAGAAGTAATATTTTTTTCATCTTTTTAACTCACTACAAATTCCATCTGTCAGTTCGAATTGTGACAAAAACTGGTTCCGATTTCACATCCTGTGACATGTTTATTGAGTACTCTGACTTCTGATAATAAAATTTATGTTGAGACTTATAACCTCTGGACCGTAAATACATAAATTCCAAGGGCACGACATGGGTTAAAATGTATCAAGCATCTTTCATACTATTATCATGAGAGAGAATCTTTTCCTTTTTACTTTTGTGCATATAAATACAGGATGGGATTGTCAGGGGTCTCCTAGTACACAATGTTTTACACTCCATTTGTGAACATAGCAGAAGAAATTCGGAAGAAAGGAAGAAAAAAGAAGTTGACTCCGCGCTCTACCATTCTATACTTATATATACTATGTATTTCTTATCTACATAAATCATTTTTATTTTATTTACCTAGGTTTAAGCATGGACGACTAAACTACCTACAACCTATGTACACCATCCCCGCCCACTACTGGCCTACTACTACTTCTTCTACTTCTACACGCGTTAATATTGAGTGGATTGCCGATTGGTGAGGTTGCAATAGAAGAAAATAGACTGGAAATGCAAGTCATAAACGCTCAAGATATTCGGGGCTAGAAAATTGTATCTTTCGGAAATTTACTAAAGGAAAGCCATCTATGTAGGATATTACTTTAGAAAATTCAACCAAGATCACCGTCAGCTCAGTCAGTATAAAGCTTTAAGACTCAGGGATGGAATTGTTCGTACAGCAAGAAAAAAACTAGTGAAAATACCAAAGGAAAAAAAAGAGAGAAAGGACGCGGTGAACCCAGTCTATGTGTATACCTATGTGTGTGTATGGCTTTCTCTCGTGTTACCCGTAGATAGCTCCTTCTTCTCTTCCTGATCCTGACTTTTGAATAGCTTCAAAAGCCTTTAGTAGATAGTGTTACACAAAGAGGAAGATGGATGGAAAAAGAAGAGTGATAGTTGAATAGAATGGAAAAGAGAATGGAGAATAGGCAAGAAAGAATTTAGGCTTACCAGACACCGAATGTGGTTTAACTCCAAGATGATGTTGATCCCACTTCCATGCTATCACTTCTATAAAATCTCTCCCGCCACCAATGAGGTCGATTTCACACTTCATTAATATAGGTGACTTTCTTTGCTTTGAATTTGGTTCAGCTGGCTCAGACTTTACTTTTACTAGCCATGGTTGAGCAACAACTAAAGAATCATTTTAAATCATTAAAACTTTCACGACACCACCAAACCATGCAGGTATGTACATGTATACATATAGTGACATTATATAAGGTTCACTTTTGAATCTGTAATTTAAGGATACAAAAATGTATTCAGTTTCCCCTTTCTACTGATCTATGCGTGCATATTATATACGCTAACTATCATTTTTTTTTGTCTCGAAATTTCTTGGGAAAAATATACAAGTTAAATGAAGCGCCATTATTGTATAAACTTGGTAAACCATCTATCTTGCCCTTACACTGTTAACTATGGAGTGAGCGTCATTCAGAGTAAAAATCTATCTACATACAATTTGGAGTAAGCGGATCAAAGGATTTCCCTTTTCATCGTCGTTCTGTCTGAAACTTCATACCTTTGATCCACGAATAAGAAGATATCTTCTTCAACCTATACCCAGCTTCCATTTGCATACTGCATACAGACTTCATAGTTGAGAATGTTGTTATTCTGCAGGATGCATGGTGTGTGTATACGTATAGATTTGGGGCTTTGAAAATACTACCTTTTATAATTTAAGTACCAGTTGGCGAAGATTATTTGAAAACGGCAAGAAAAAAATAATATTAATTTAAGCTTTTAAAAAGTGTGAACTAGAATAGCTTCTTTGTTTAAAGTTAAAACTCATGGTATTTATAATTTAATTTCTTTAATAAAGTAAAAAGATCACAACTAACGTTTTAAAAAAGATTAAAAGCACATATTTTTGGACATTTTAATAAGTAAACAAAATACTTGTAATTATTTTATAATTTAGCCAAGCATTTCAGTGACGAAATATTTGCGGAGCCCTATAGGTGCCCTAGTGCTTAGACATCTCGTATGATGTAGTTCAATATAGAAAGATATAAGTAGTTCTGTAATGTGAGTGAAAGCATGATCCCTTTGCCTTTGCCTAAACTCCTAGACCTAGATGGATTTCCTACAGGGATTCCAGGGCTGGAGGGAACGGTATGTGTGCAGGAGATAGTGGCGTAAATTTGAGATACATAGCTAGATAGGTCATTCGTTAAAGTGTAAGTGCCAAAGTCTGGAAACTCAAATGGAGAGTATTATGGGGAATACGGATTGGGATGAGGGAGACAGAAAGGCTTGGAAACTAGTTATTTTTTCATATTCTCGAACTATTGCCCACATTTGAAGCGTTCTCTTGTTTGACTCAAAAAAAAAGAGAAATATAAGATTACGGAGTGTCAAAGGTAAAAATATCAAAATAAAAAAAAAGAATTGGACTCGTTTCCGCCGTATAAATACCCAGAGAAAAAACCTCACTCATAATGCCTCCCATGTTACAACCGGGGCAGAAAAGCAGCCTCGGTGCGCTACGTGTTTATCTGTTCTCGTAAAAGTAACGGGTCCATCTGGAAGCAGGATGTTGCAAAGAAAAGGATGAGGGAACGGGCTGGGAAGGAATTAGAGTCGCGGCCTGTCGTACACAATAATGGAATTTGTATACGTAAACACATGATGGTATCAAAATGCATGAGCTGAAGAAGATGGTATTCCGTAAATATGGCGATATGGCGGTTGAGTAAAGTGCTTTTACAATGACAAACTTTATATAAAATTCATAATCATAATCATACCATAACAAGGAACAAGAATAAGAAATTTCCCAGGAATGGCGGAGAAAAGAATCCCAACCCCGTTAACTTTCTACTTACCAGCTCGGATATGCACGTCCCTGGACCGCAACGTCCCCGCAGTACTCATTGCAATGCATCTGTACGTGGTCGTGTGTAAATCCTGTACATACCAAGGGAGTCCATGTTTTCATTAATATCTAATCGTATGCATATCTCTATTGGAAAGAGTCTGAGAATGCCATATGGCACGAAGAGACACTTATACATAGTTGGGTTAAGAAGCAAAATTACTTGTGTTAAAAATTCTGCTGAAGAAAATGGTCGACTGCTTCTTATTTGCAAATTTTAAAAAAGGTTCTATGCGGGATTTTACTTATTTTGTAAAACGAACAAGAAATATTTTGTATCAACTTTTTTTAATGGAAGAAACCTTGAATGGTGATGTTTTTGAAAGGATTCGTTTCCTTATTGATATTATTGAGTAAAATTACCGAATACAAGTAATTTTGCTTCTTGTGCCACATAATACATGCATACTTATTTAACAACCTTGCTTGCAAGGAAACTTCTCGGACTTGTATTCTGAAGTAGCATTCAAATACATTCAACAAATTGTATTATTGGAAATTTACGAACAAATTAGGGACAAAGTTGCTCGTGGAATAGAAAAGTTTTTGGTGGGCTGGAAATTATGTCTGTGGTATTATTGGTCTGGATGCATGGAGGGCTCAATAGAGAGGATGGGTGTCTACTGAGCTGAATTGACTCATTGTGAGGAAAGTTTATTGCATTACATACCTGTCTATACGCCGCAGGAGGGAATGGATGTAATTGCAGCGTCCCATTTGCCAGGATCGTTCGGAAGTTTGGGATACTTTGAAGGATTTTGTTGTCAGAGCCGAGCCACTGTATTTGTGGTGTTGTAAATCCGGGCACTGTTGAAACTTGACACCTAAAATCATTTCCGCAATCAATTCTACTTAAACATGTCTCACAAATTTGACCACTGACCTATTTATTGAGATGGGATGGAGCCTCACGTGGAGCTGAGCGTGTCAACTCGGTAATTGAGTCGAAAGTGAGCAGATGATGGAATCACATGGGAGAAAGGCTCCACTCATCAAAATGTAAAGTATCTAATCTTCCCTTTAACTTTCAATTGCCTATTTTCATAGAAACCCCTGCGTCTACAAAATCCAACCTATCAAACTAGGTACATACATATAGGTACGTACGGGTTGGTTGTATCCGTATAATGTCTTTAGTTCTAAGGTTAATGTACCTCAGCCGCACTTATTTATTCAAAACGTTTGCATATCGGGTTTGAATTTATATGATCATGTAATGTAGGAGGAAATCCTGTGCAGAAAGCATCTCTTGCAACATCAGCAACCTTCGTACATGTGTGTGGGGATGTTCCATTAGTGTACAAGTATGCACAGGGATAAATTCTTGTGGGCTTACTAAAGCTACCACCAACTCGAGGTAATTCCTAAAGTCAAAATGTGTTTACTTATTTATGTGTGCGTATGTACGTAGGCGGGGAGGGCGATGCATGTAGCTAAGCCACACTTAAGTACGCGTAATATGTAGAGAGCTGAACACTTACGGTATTGTGACTCCAAGTTCGTTGAGGAAATCAACGCGGTTCGGTGGTTCCTGAATGAATGTCGGAACTGTTAATTGCCGCTCTGTCAATTCCAAAAGCCCTAGATAAAACAGTGAACAAAATTATAGTTATTGGACTAAAATAAAATTGAATCATAAATGCAAGGAACTCAAGTATTAAATCGTTAAATCCTTATAATTTTCGGGTTACTGTGGTACGAACAACCTCGCATTATGCGACTGATCATGCTGACTTTAACATGGGAACACGTGCACTCATAACTTATAGCACGTTCCCATAGGTTCCTGCCTCGCATCCACGGTGGAGGTGCAGTCAACCAAACTTCATCCCCAGCGAAAGTTTTCATTAAAATTCACAATTTACTGCGAATTAATGTGATAGAATGTAATATCATGGAGCGTATACATACATAGGGATGAATTATGAATGTCTATATACACATATGCTAAGCCCTCGCATGTAGTTCAAGTGCACTTGAAATCTGTTTGCATAAATAATTATTGTACAAAAGTTGTTCCTCCGTATAATGAAGTGAATTAAAAATTTGACATTTATGCATTTGACAATCTTTTGTACAGTTAACACGCAGCTAGGGCTGGGAAGTTCAGTGCACTGCCTGGGTTGAAACAATGTACACAGTGGAAACTTGCCAACTAATTACTCAATAGAAATTAATTATTCAAAATTATTACAGCTACAGAACAACTATGCAGGGGCAGGGGCAGGGACACGTATACAACGTTTTAATTATACTTTCCTTACGCGTGGGCTTTTTATATTTAGTTTAAAAAATGGGTCTCTTAGAGTTTAGTGTCTTGTATTCCATAACACTAATTAAAGACAAATGAATTACGGCGCGTAAAATTGATTACTACACTCTTTAACACATGGCTTGCACACGCACTACACTGTATCCGTAATAATTCATTCTAATCGTACAGAGACTATAAATACAGACGGACAAACTGACTACCTACATAAGTTACCATTTCCAATTTTTACATTTTGTGAAGCTCGAAGTGGAGGGCCGTGAACTGTTAAAAATTTGGTTAAAAACTCAAATCCACTTGGTGTGTACAGTTATAATGAATTTAAAATTCCATTTATCTCATAAAACTCTAAATCCAGAATCCGCAGCCTCGTGTTAATATGATTTTTAAAAAGGGACGTCGTCGCCTCATCCTAATACTCACCCGCTCAGCCGGCTCAGGTCGTTTTAGTTCTGATTCTACGCTCGACTCTACAGCAGTTTCTGGAAAGTAAAGTCAATTGAAAGCCGTGTGGTGTGGTAGGAAGGGAAGGAGAAAAATTATAATACTGGCTTGAGTGGCACCACTTTGTAATTTAATGTGGTTGGCGAAGCGGTTGCATGGAGTTCCGATGGTTAAGGGTTAATACACACGGTGTGCTCAACTGTTCCACCAATCTCGTCGTCTCTGTCTCTCCATCCCAGTATAGTATACCTATATATGTATGATTGGATATACCTCCCAACATATGAAATATATGAGCCTGAGTAAACTCTTCATTGCTCACTCCGTGAAATAATTTTCTAACTTGTAAAACTCATTTTGCTCCAGGGTCTCTCACAGCTCCATATTTACGTATATTTCTGTCTCTTTTCTCCAGTCGTTGAAGGAACTCGACTCGTAACTCTATAATATGTACGTAGGTAGGTACATACTCTATCCAGACGCTTTCTACAATCTGTTTCTACAAACTGCACTCTGCTCTGGTCTGGCCTGGCCTGGCCTTGTGGTCTGGTTCCTACTCCTCTAAATGAACTTTCTTTTTTTTTCTGACTTGGCCATAATGACGTTGAAAATTCGGAATTTCAAATTATTATGTACATAGTGTATCCTTAAAATATGTGCTGAATTACAGCGTCGTCGATGACATAACCAGCCCGTTCCCTTAACTTAAATTACGGGGAAATTGTGAAGTGAGCAAAAAACCATTTCGTTTCAACCATTAACCTTTGCATTAGCATTAGCTTCATCTCATGTGCATGGAGAATTAGAACGTAAATCTGTACATTTTAAACGGGGGAATCGGCTTCCGGGCGTAGGACGTGAAATGGTGAATTTAAAGCACCAGTACATGCTACAACAGTATGGTAGTGACTGACTGAAACGTGAAACGTGAGGGTTAGTTTAGATTTTGGTTAAGAGTCGGTGAAGAAAGCCCACGGTAAAGTGATCCCATTTTTTTACATCCATCTCTTGACTTTCTATCTCTCTCTCTCTCTCTTTCCCTTTCTCTCGGTAAAACTCTTAACTTTTTGGTTTTGGTTTCAAGTAATACATACAGGCAGAGCCGACCCGACACAACTACTGCACAATAGAGGAGGAGAGAACTAAACTACTCTTGCATGTACTAGTACGTATCATTCTCAAAATCTGTGAAGGCACATGCTTCTACAAATTAGGAACATTTCCCAATGGATATCCACAATTTACGCCCGCACGTACATCAAGATCACGAAACTAACTTTGACTTTAATTTTGCCGTATTTTCAAATAAACTCGGAGAGCTCCCTGCCTGGCCTCATCTGAGTTGGTCGGGCCGGGGTATCGTATGTGGAAGATATGGGAAATCTTTGAAATAAAATCTAACTTGCTACTCTACGAATAATTTAATCAACTTTGATCTTCTTTCTTAGTGTGTGTGGAGAAGACAGGCTGAAGGAAGGAACGACCGGAGCAAGTACACATTTAACCAATGTTACGACCCCTTCCTTCTTTTTTATAGTTTCTCAACCATTAGCTCCCTTCTCCCCACAATGATAACTTTCTATTTACTTATCTTTGGACCATAAATGAATTTCACAATACAATGATTTCCCTATCTATTCTTTTAATCAAAAATGCAGTCGTCTCTGACCATAACAAATAGGATCCAATTTCAAACTTGATGAAAAAATATATAGTTTTGCTGGATATTATGTACTGTAGTACTTGTAGTTTTCATCAGTCGGTCATCATTACATTATAATTCCCAAGTAGCTTCAATTCTTAAACATTTATTTACATCCGTAATCGGCAAAACATTATATAGCCAATTATTTGTGCAGTTTCCATTAATGTGAAGTTTACTTCTTGAGGTGGTAAAAAAAAACGTAAAAAAATGATGTCAACTTTTTGTTCATCGCAGACCTTTAACGTCGATATACCTTTGAATAATGAATATTAGAAAGTGCATTATATGATTCCTCTAGAAATCATCCGTCTGTCTTGCCAACGCACTACTTTGACTCGACTTGGAGCATTATTTTATTAAAGAGCTGTCATGTGTAAAAATATTGAAAAACAAACAAGGATCCACTTTTTGACAAAAAAAAAACGGAGTAGGAATATTCACGAAAGCGAGAGCTCCCAACTGCACTACAGTGCACTGCACAAATTGGGAATTGAGAAACTTCAATCTAGCTCGCCTGAGCAAGCATGACAAGCACTTCAGAAGCTTAGAATACACCGAAAGGACATGACAGCTTCAATCAAAAAATTCCAAATGTAAACGCAGTTCTTTTATTTTCATCTTTTTTTTTTTACTTACGTCATTCAACCGTATATTTTTCTCCTGAACTCCTGAATCATTCTTAAGTGAATGTCTTTTTTTCCCCTTTTTCATTTTTTTTTCTTACGTGCGATTTTCCGGGTGGAGCTTCTCATATATATATATTTTGAGTCAGAAATAAAAATAGGATTTTCAATTCTATTAAATATGATGGAATTTTCTTAAAAGGGCGTCTGATGAACAATCCTTTGAGATCTACAAGGGAAACTCTAATAGCAGACTTTATGTTGCAATTCAAACTTCACATTCGGAGCCACCTTACGTGCAGGCAGACGGCAGACACACATGTACATAGAAGTGATCCAGATCTCCCTGAAAGCATGCAACACAAAGGCTTTTCTAAGTTGAATACTAATTTTTATTTGGAAATGTCGATGTAGAAGCCTAAGTCGAAATGGAATCTTGGAAGGAACTAATGCATGTAATTACGATCGTAAAGATACATATACATATGGGCGATCGGTAGAGCTCCGTATGCATGTAAAGATCCTTTCTGGGAATCATTCGTTCGTTTGATGGAAAAGCCTCTATAGGCACCTGTACTGTATATAGTATTCTTTGAAATGAGCTGACTTGAGAATTAGTAGAACGATCTGATTTGAACTTTTACTCGGTTCTCAATCCACCATCAACCATCCTTTCACTCTCATCCTCTCCGGCATGAGAAACGAATCAAAAGTATGAATCTGACTGGCTCAGTAGCTCCAGCTTTTTTGAGAGACGTTCATTCCCAAATGTGTGAGTGAAGTAACGTCTCGAAAACGGAAATCTAATTGGTACTAGTTTAGCTTTTTATTTTCTTTTGTAGGTGAAGTGAGAAGAGAGAACGAAGAAAAGGAGGTAAAGGCAGAAAGGCCGAGCCAGAACCAGAATCAAGGCTGGCACATAGATCTCAGCTTCAGCACCAGATCTTCCACTACTACAGCCCTATAGTTTAGAAGTGCTGGAGGAAGAGAGCAAATACTAGATTTTACTGTTTCACGCGGAAATACTGAACAAAGAAATCGTCAAAGAAGAGGATGTATAGTAGGTCGTAGACGTAAAGTAGCCAAAGCATCAGCATCCACAAAATATACGGGAGTCATACGCATTAATAGAACTAGGTATATTATTAATAGATATAGCTCATATGCAGTTGAATTGAGGGTCTTGCAAATGTGGTGCCAAGCCTTTTGAGTGCAGGGGAAATCTTTCTAAATAAGCCAAACCGCATTCTAATTCTGATCATTTATAAAAGATGCAAAACATTGCTTCGAAGGCACATTTTCAGAAGGGCAACTCTAATGGTATGCTGATT